>VDFB02270651.1:283418715-283582398 GCA_007258455.2 Sequoia sempervirens | reverse complement strand
CCAATCACCACATCTCCAAAAATCAATCACTACAAGGTCAATCTCACCAAGCAAAACCCTTTCACAAGATAAAAAAAGTTGAATACACTCTTCATGTTTCCACCCTCCTGAATCTACATTACAAGCTAGTTAATGCAAAACCTATCACTCTTCCAAAATTAAGTTCTTCAACTCACATATAAACTTCCCTTGGAATAAGGGTAAAGCTTATTGTCAGTATCATAGAGAAAATCTTCATAAAACACCAAATTGTATTTGAATCAAAAATCTCATCCAAGACCTTATTGATTAACGAAGAATAATTGTTGAGGACAAAGACCAAGATTCAACCACTAATGATAGCAGTGACAATATCTCCACCACAACTATTGAAAACAATGATCAAGATCTATCCATCAATGAGCACCTTGGAGATGTTTCTATCTCATCCAATGATCAAATCAACATGCATCAAAAGTCACTTTTCAATCATGATCAAAATTCACCAATAATATCCAACAATGATCTATTTCAAGGAGTGTTAGAATTATTTGATCCTATTGACATAATCCAAGATCCATCCACCAATGATCATGTTGAAAATGTCTCTACATCATCCAATGACTTAGAGGACATATCTCAATAATTTATTCCAAATCATGATCATCATCTTTCACCAAAGTCTAGCAATGGACCTTTCCAAGACATATTGACATCCTTTGACCTCATGCTTGCAGATATTGAAGGAATCCTCAACTCAACATTTGATCCAAATCCACTCAAAGCTCAAGAGGATATTGAGCCACTTCCCATGCCTAATGAAGATACCCAAGAACCCTTTGTAAGAAATTCATCATTTGAAATTTGACCCATGTTAAGAACTTGATCCAAAGCATGTTGAAAGCAATTTTGAAATCATTCAAGATCAATAATTTGTATCTCCAAGATACTAAAATGATCTAATAGACACTCTCCAATATATACAAGATGTCACAATTGATGATCATATCCATATAACACATACTCCTCCATCTACTCATGAGATGCTTTCTTTGGATGAACACAGATGATCTTCATTTAGAACAAGATTCCTCTACTATTGACATTTTTACACAAGAACATAAGGTTATTGATTCCTATAGTTAGGCTGAGTTGTCAACATTAGGATTAGATATATCCCAAATTCATATTGAGGACATCATGTATGAAGATATCCAACATTATCCACTAAAGGAAACAAGTCAAACCAAATGGGATATTCCAAAGTCAACAGAGCAGCAAATTGAAATAACATCATCTCTACTAGTCATTTATCAAAGGATGCTTGCTAAACAGAACATCTTGAAACCAAAAGAATCAAAGAACAAAGGTGCTTCTACCACCATACTGGGGGTAACTATGTCTCAAGAAAATGTCAACATAGGGAGAACGAAGAATCCTTATGATGAAACCAATGCTAATAATACAACCAGCCACATCATAAATCTTCATCCACCCATCACCCCATCCATGAATTGAGACCAACATCAAAATTAAGATTTTAATCAAAGCACAAATAAAGTTATCAAAGAAAAATAAGTTGGGAAGCATAATGGACAAATCAAATACACATGGATACCAAAAAATGCAAAGATAGATCATCCCTATCAAACTCCACCAGTCAAAGAAACTATGGGGGAAAATAAAAAAGTGAAAAGTATCCTTCAAAGATGTCCACAAAAGAAAAAGTAGGATTCCCAAGCGACATACAAAGTATATCAAGCAGTTGATCCTAATTCCATGCACACTTCCATATCCACCCATTATTGCTCATCTTCCCAAGTTTGGAGAGTCAAAGTTTCCAAGTTGTCAACCAATCCATCTACTATTCCTAAACACACTCCACCATCCACTCCTCCATGCATGATATCCAATTCTCGCATTGACCATGTATTGGCAACCACCCATCATCATAAGGATTCAGAAGGCATTCTATTGCGATATGTGCACAAAGATAGAGTTGACTCTGGCATCAACAAAGTAGATCAAGAATCTCAAAATTTGTATTCAAGTGCATGTATCTTGGAAAAACAACTTATTCAAGTAGGATATCGATGGTACATTATGATAGAAGCATCTACATCAACATCACTAGGTGGTTTGGCTTGAACTTAAAATCTTTCACAAAAAACCAAAAAAATCATGAAAATAGTAAAGATAAAAATCATCCTCCAGTGAAAACCACTACGATGGCACTTTGGATAGGTACCATGATGAAAACGTAGTAAATAGGTGTCATTTGTAGAATCGATCATCTGCTTGTGCTAGTTCAAATGGAATCATCTTATCTCGTCCATAATAAATAGGTGCAGGAGCACCTGTTTGATTTCTTGCCTCCATGAGGCCATTTGTAAATAGTTTCTTTATTTTGTGTATTGAGTCTTATAATAAGGTTTATCAAACCATTTTAGAGGTATCTGACTATTAGGAAGTCAAATTTTAAGTCATTTTTCAAATAATGTTTAAAGTTGTTCCATATTGTAAAAATTGTAAAGGTTGCTCAAGAAAGTTTTCAAGCAACTTGTCAAAAAGTGTCATTAAGATGTTTTGTCAACAAACTAATCAAAAGGTAGTTGAAAATTGTTGGTTTTGGTTGGAAATGTATAAATACACCCTCAAAACTCGAATTGGGGTTGAGACATTATTTCTTCAAGTTTGATGAATGACAACCCTGCCTTTGTGTGCATTTTCTTAATTTCGCATTGTTTTCAAATGTAGTTGTGCTTGTACCCACTCCAAGATGGACTCAAATAATGGAGTATCACATATGGATGGAAATATCTCTTTGTTTTTAGTTTCCAATCATTTTTCTCATTGAATCTTTTATTGAAAGCCTTTGTGGAAGATATTACTATTTTGGTGAGACTTCCTATTCTAACAATATTGTACAGAATTTACAGTCTGAAAAATATGATGGTACGGATTGTAAAGTCTATATTTTGGATCTGAAACCAATTGTATTTTATTTCCATATTTATATACTTTCATTTTCTTTAAGTCTCATCAAATTTTATTAATATTTGAATAAGTTATGACCATTTTTGTGAGGGCAAGTCTGAACCCTACCTAGGGTTTGCAATTTTGGAAAAAATGCAATAACTTTCATTTCAACCGTTGGATCTTCATAAAAATTTGAGGAAATTTTTATAACTATTTTCTTAAATCTCACCAGTGTGATTGGCTTCATTATTATTTTGTATAATTCTATTAATGATTGTTCATTGCATTAAATTGTGTGTTGCCATGGCTATGTTTCCAATGTGATATACAATGCCTAATAGCATGTGTTATACAAAGATTGTTTTGGATTATTATTAAAGGTTTGTGAGATGTGTTGTTGAATCCTCCTAGCTCTACATCAAATTGGTATAAGATCCCAGTAAGGTCTAGGTAGAGGAAGAGTTTGTTTTTGTGGTTGTGGTTGTGTGTTGTGTTGTACAGGTTGAGGAAAGAACATGATTGCCTAGGTGAGGAAAAGTGAAGTGGAAGCAAGGAGAGACTTTCTTGTGGATATGGATTTGTTGAGAAGATTGGAAAGATATTTGTAGGCTAAGGATTCACGAAGGAAGAAGAAAAGAGAGGAAAAGTAAATGAGAAAGAAGGAAAGAAAGAAGGCAAGACAATTAGAGTTTGAGAAACCCATGGAAGAGATAAGCCAAGATTTGGAAAGATTGACCAAGGAAAATGAACTTCTTAAGAAATCACTAAGGAGTTGGCATATACCAATGTCAAAGAGGTTAAGATGGCCTCTAAAGAAGATTATGAAGAAGCAAAGAAAACATAAGAGGGCAAAAAATTCAGTCAAAGATGAAGAAGAAGACTTATGGGCACAATATGCAGCCATTGAGGAAGAATGGGATAGTAAGGTTGGCGATGGACAAGTCAAACAAGAGGAAGAAGAACTCATCAAGGTAGAAGAAAACAAGGACATTGAGGTTGCAAGTGAATTGGTGTCAAGATTGGATAAGTTGGTTATGGGTGAAGAGGAATTTGAAGTACAAGAAGACAAGGAGGAGACCTCAAGGTCTCTATATTGTGTTTCTAATTTTTCTTTGGACTATGTATGTGTAGGTTATGAAGGACAAAGTGAATGATATGATGATTTGATAGAGTTTTGGGACCTCCAAGTTGCTAGAATGATTGATAGAAGAAGGAATAAGAAGAAGAAAATGAAGAAAGGACCAATGATGATTGAAAATAATAAGGAAAAAGTGAAAAGTAACTGGAAGACCAGTAAGAAGACAATTCAAAGGGGCTTGAATTCTTTTTTCCCCTAGGAATTTGGTGCAGGAGCACCTGTTTGATTTCTTGCCTCCATGAGGCCATTTGTAAATAGTTTCTCTATTTTGTGTATTGAGTCTTATAATAAGGTTTATCAAACCATTCTAGAGGTGTTTGAGTCTTAGGAAGTCACATTTCAAGTCATTTCTTTCAAATAATGTTTAAAGTTGTTCCATATTGTAAAAATTGTGGTAGTTGCTCAAGAAAAGTTTTCAAAACAACTTGTCGTGTGTGTCATCAAGGTGTTTTTTCAACAAACTAATCAAAAGGTAGTTGAAAATGGTTGGTTTTGGTTGGAAATGTATAAATAAACCCTTAAAAACTTGAATTGGGGGTTGGAGACATTATTTTTGAAGTTTGATGAATGACAACCTCAAGTTTTGTGTGCATTTTCTGATTTTTACATTATTTCCAGGCTGAAGTTGTGCTTTATACGGCATGCTATTGACTAAAATAATAGAGTATCATATATAGACGGAAAGATATCTATTTATAGTTTCTAATTTTTTTGTCTCATTTAATTTTATTGAGTTTTGTAAAGCATATGACTATTTTGGTGAGACCTATTCCTAACAATATTGTGCAGAATTTATAGTTTGAAAAATGTGATGTTACGATTGTAAATACTATATTTTGATCTAAACCAATTGAATTTTTTTCCATGTGAATCTAATTTAATTTTCTTCAAGTCTCATTAGATTTAATTAAGATTTGAATAAGTTATGACCATTTTTGTGAGGGCAAGTTTGAACCCTACCTAGGGTTTGCAGTTTTGGGAAAAATACAATAACTTTCATTTCCACTGTTGGATCTTCATAAAAATTGGAGGAAAGTTCTGTAACTATGTTTTCTTCAATCTCACTAGAGCGATTGGATTCATTATTTTCTTTTTGGAAGTTATTAATGATTGTTCGTTGCATTAAATTGTGGGCTGCCATAGTTATGTTTCCAATGTGATATACAATGCCTAATAGCATGTGTTATACAAAGATTGTTTGGATTATTATTGAAGGTTTGTGAGATGTGTTATGTTGAATCCCTTTAGCTCTACATAATAAATCCAACATTCCATCCATCTTATCCATAATAAATCCATTCACCCATAAATCATTTATCTATTCCATTTTCATCCATCTACATCCATCTTCCAAATTATCCTCGATATTGATAAAATTTTGTACACTTTACACTTGCTTATGGTAAATATCTTGACATAGTTCATTGTCATTGATCATATCCTATCCAACATTATCTAAGCCATGAAGCATCATCCAAATAAGCATTCTTTATTCGATCACCTTATCTTCTCACAAGATAATCCATATCCATACATCCATACATCCATCCAAGCATCCACCCATGACATCCCATACATTGCTAGACATTGGGAGCAGATATTTACCTCTTGCTTCGAGAATAAATCTCGATCTATAACTTCCAACTTATGTGGTGATCCAAACATTGGCAAACATGAAATCAAATTGGTCTAAAGAATTTGTGAGCCAAAATCTAAATCACAAACCCATGACATATTTTTACAAGAAGATGTTCCTTATCAAGCATTATCTTTCATCGAACATCAATCCAAACAATCAATATCAGTTGCATCTAATGTGTGCTTCAACATCACATCAAATAATTCAAAACAACTTTTGTTCCAAGCTAAGCTTCAAAATCTTGATCAATCAAATCCAATCAATCCATCATCATCTTGGGATATCCTCCCAATCCTTAGTTGCTTTAACACTATCCTTGCATTGTTGTGTATCCTCATCAATGTTATCATTATCAATCCATCAATAAAATCCAATCAATCCATCATCATCTCGAGATACCCTTCCCAATCCTTGTGTTGCTTAACACTATCCTTGCATTGTTGTGTATCCTCAACAATGTTATCATCATCAATCCATCAATCTGATCAATCAACCTTAGCTTTGTTTTCAACAAAATCCCAAACAGAACACTGATATCATCACACATCCAAAATGTCAAAATCATGCACAAAATCCAAAACAATAAAAACACCAATAAAAAATCCAAAAACATTCAAACTATATCAAAAAATCCCAAAATAGGTCAAAAAGTTAAAAAGGTCAAAAACATGGTATCCAACTATCATATCTCGAAGCTTAAACATAGGCAAGGCTAATCTTTGATCAGCCCCCGAGACACAAAAATATTTAAATAACCCGAAAAATCCAAAAAAAAGCCTCATAACATTTCAAAAAACATCCAAATATTTGAAAAAATCCATCTATCTCATTTCACTTCACCCACAATAATCAATCATCCATAATAAATCAATTGTCACCTTCCCCTTTGGAAATACAAATAGAAAAACCACAACAATCAAGAAAAAGCAAACATCAAATGCAAAATCAAAAATTGAAACAACAAACTTTTAAATACAAAATCAAACTCTTGATCTTTTAGCAAAATGTCGCTTAACCTTATATCAATAGCCTTCAAACAACCTATCAAATTTCCACCATCCACTAACATGTCCTAGGATGCATCCTCCTACAATGGGAATTATCTTTGGCAATCACTTTGGTTCTTATCCTAAGAAAAACACATCCCTTTGGCTAGAGGTATGAAAAATATTGGCTTGTTTGTTTACTTGATATTTTCTTTTGATTTATCTTATTGTGCTCATTCCAATGACCTCTCGATGATGTCTAATCAAAACGATTTAGGGAGAAAGGAATGGAGCATTGATCATTATCTTTTATCTATTGTGCTTGCTGGATATTCTTGTAATATAACCTTGGTTATGCTAATCTTGTTCGGTGTGTAGGGAGGATGTTTTGGATATCTTGTTGACTATTACATTTGGACGTTTTTCCTTTTTATGTTTTTGGTCCAAGATGTTTGAAATTTCTAAAATACACTCTAAACAAGGTTTCATATACTAGGTGTGAACAAGGATACTCCTATCTGATTGTCGATTCAAAGTCCATCTCACTAGGTACAATGCCATCTTGGTTTTCTATACCTTGATGCATCATGCCTCAGTGTGTTATCAAAAATAAGGAAAGTAATGCTCTTTACATCCCCAATCCATAAGCAATGCATCATCATCACTCATCACCATATCTAATAAAGTCTTAATGATTCATGGACTTGTTGGACTTCTGCATCTTCTCAGACTCAAGGGTTCATCCATCCATCTTATTCTTCTTATTCTTCTATCTTTACTAACATTTCTATCCAAAATATGTGTGATATATCAAAATATACATGAGGCTACCCATGGCTGATGAATGTCTATAAATCATCAAATTTGTCTACATCAAACATTCGAGCTTTCTAGTCCTCTCTAAGCTAAACTGATCCTAAATCTTTATCGCGAGCTCGACCCAAATTTTGCAATTTTGCTCGATCTCTCGGACAGTGTAGCAGCGTAATTTCTTCTGCTGGGGCAGCAGTGGGGCATCTAGAAAAAAAATAGATTTTTTTTGAATTTTGATCTCGATAGAGTTATTCTTTGAACCAATGCAACAGGTACCTCGTTTCAAAGAGGGAAAAAATGTAGACACCTAAAAAGTCCTAATTGATACTATACATCTGATTTTGATTAACTAACACCATTTCTTTCTAAATCACCTTGAATTAATTAATTAATTAAATAATCAACATTATTTAGTTAAATTCAACAAATTCAACAATTAACCAAATAATTAATTTTATTAGATCAATTCACCATTCTTCTAACTAATTTTCATCATATTTAATTAAATCAAATCATCCTAAATCCTCTCATTTGATTAAATCAATCAAATAAAATTTCACCATCTCCTAACCCCTTCTAATTAATTCACTTTCTAATCAACATTAATAAATCCTCCAGCTTTTAACTCCTCTATTTAATTCATCTATTTATCCTCACAATGATTGTTCCAAGGAATATTTCTCCCAACCACCTCCTCATTCAATTTCCCTCCAAAGATTTCAAAAACCTATCACATCCTTAATAACTTCTCTTACATTTGCAATAACTCCTCTTACATCCTCTCAAATCTCCAACCACATTCAATAAATTCTTCTTAAAACCTTTCAAATCCTCAACCATTCTCATTTATTCCTCTTACATCCCCCTTTCCTCAACATATTTCCCAAAATGTGCCCCACCTTCCTCCAATAGAATTGTGACAAGTGTCACATTCTCATTGGCTCCCATTTTATCCCACATTCACCAATTTCTCTCATTCTTCAACCTTTGAGTTCTATAAATAGAAACATTCTTTTCATAATATGGATCCACAACTTCAAGCATTCTTACTGTAGACATTTCAACTCATAGCTATCACCATTTTCATCTCTTTTGAGCATATTTTTCATCATTTAGCATCAATTCCATACTTGGAATCATCTTCAATCATCAAAGCTTATCAAAGGGATTGGGAAAGGGCTTCTTTACACATCAAAGGAGCACCATTCCCCCTATGGGATGAAGGTTTGGTTAATTTAGATAGGTTTGCATGCTTTTGTTTTGTTTATTTCATGTTTCTTCATGTTTTATTGTCTTTCTTGATCAAGAATCTCATAAGGAGTGTTTTATTTGGTTTTCTAACATTATTGACACTTGTTTGTGGTTTCTTGTTAGTTGATTGTAGATTAGACATTCACAATATTTAAAATATTGGTTTATGTATTATGTTTGGAATCAAGTGTCACAATTATGAGGAGCTCCTATTTCCTTTTCTACTTTATCTTTTGGTCATTCTCAAAAACTCCTTTGTAATCCTCATTTTAGCACTATATTGAAGAAATTAATAAAAAGAGTGGAATTTTTAAATTATATTCCCATATTTTTTATAAATTTTTAAGTTGGTATAAGTTCTTCAAAGATTTTATTTGTGGTTTGGGAGCTCAAGGGTGGAGTTTTGGAAGTGTTGATTCAAGACAATGTGATAATTGCTAATCTAGGCATATAATTTTCTCATCAAATTTATGCATGGTTTCTATATTATTTTTACATGTTATTTGGTAAAATATATGTTCATTTATAAGAGCATAACTAATTCAAATCCTCCCATAGTATTTTATGTAAATTATATTCTTATATGCATTATAAAATTAGCAAATTCCTTGTATGTTTATTATATTCATCAGATTCAAAAACCAACAAGAGAAGAAAGATAATTTCTATATTTTGTTAATAATTTAAGATAAAAGGATTTTGATGATCATTTGGTATATTATAAATCATAAATAATATCCCTAAAATTATATCTAAATTTGAGTTGTTATGGTTGAGCATGTGTCACTACTCAATGGAAATTTCATTCACAATTTGGGTCTCATAAAATTATTCTAAAATATAGTTTTTAAATGAGTAATATACCCCCTCATAGGTCCTTTGAGTTAATTTTTGATGAATTTATATAAGGGAAAGGTCACTCTTCACTTGGCTTCCAACCTTTGATTGCATCAATGTGTCATTACACTTTGATGCTATTATTTATGCTATACTTGTGTTTTCATGTTCTCATTTCATTTAATATATCATTCTCTATGCATTGTTTCCCCAATTGGGGAAATATTTCCTATATTAATTGTAGGATTAAATTTTGTGTCATAATTATCTCATGATTCTTCATAAATTTCCCATGCTTTGTAACACATCTTGTTTGATTTCCATTTCATCTTATGCTCTACATTTTCCATCTATTTTTTCACATATTTCCTTGATACTTCACATATTCCTAGGTTCTTACGTTTTTTATGTTTCACATCACTATGTGGGAAATCACACGTTCCTTGTTATTTTATTATACTATATGATTTATGATGTTACCATGTTCCTTTTTATTTTATTATGTTATATGATTTATAATGTTACCATGTTCCTTATATTCCATGATTACATGTTTAAGATTATTATCTTGTTCACATCATATGATTAATGATCCTTACCATTCTTACATATTTTTACCTTCTAATTACATGTTTCAATCCCTATCATGTTTACATCTTGTGATTCCTAATCATTTACACCATGCAATCATACCTTATGATCCTTGTCATGCCCGTGTCTTTTTGCCTATGCTATGACCCTTATTGTGTCCAGATATTTTATAACCTATTAATATTTACATCTTGTCTTTATGGTTATCCCTATCTCGTCATTTTATTATATTAGTGGCATCTTCACATCCATTGATTTTATATTCTTACATAATTATTATTTAATTTTCACTATTTATTTGTCACATAATGCTTATTCATGATAGTTATTGCATGCTTTTAATGATATTATATTTTTCACCTCTCTTACAATTCCTTTCATTTTTTGGATGCAACTACTTTAAGAGGGCATATATTTTTGTAATATTTTAGAAGATTCCTTGTGCTACATAGAGACCCATTTTTTATCTAGATGGATCTATATATTTTATAACACAAGCACATCACACAAAGTATTATTGTATTACATTACTATATTACATTGAGTTTCATTATATTATTACATCAGGTAGAGCTTTTATCACATCAACACATCACATGGAGCTCTATCACATGGCCACATCATGTGGAGCCTTATCACATTATTGTATCATATGGAGTCCTATATGATCCATAAAAATTGGTTGAATTTCCTCTATTCTCTTCTCTTCTTATTTTTTGCAAATGTTTATAAAGAAACTTGTAGTTTGTGCTTTTTTTATCACATGTAAGACACTACTCATTGCACACTTTTTGTTATTTTATAGGTTTTGATGAAGCACTAATATTAGTGAGAGTACAAAAAAACATGTTTTCCCTTTTTGAGATACAATATCCTTTTTAGGAGTTTTTAGATATTTATTTTTCATGTTGGTTGAGACACTTTGTATAATTTGAAATGTACGCCCATGTTAGATTTGCATGCACATCAAAGTGGAGATAAAATGTAATTGTAAACTTAGGATACCCATGCCATTTCCTATTTAATTTTATGCCAACATTGATGCAACTATTTTGATGCAGTAACATATTGTGTTACACTTAGCTCATAATCTAATACCTACTCATCCCTCTTCGTTTATATTTTACCCCATTTGCACTAATTCCCATATATTCTCTAACGTTAAATTCAACACCTTGTGCCTTTGGATAATTTCCAATTGGTGAAAGATTTATCCAAGTCAATCCAAAGGAGTGTAATAATGATCTATTAATCCCAAAGATTATTTTAATTTTAATTTTCTCATCCTCTTCTACTATCCATTATGAGCCAACCTAGCACGCATTTCATGTGACATGTTTTAATGTCATAGTAATTAAATAAATTCATCGTGTACTTATTTCATAAGGAAATATGGTATCTCAAAATGTAATAAGAAAATACTTAGAGCATAGTTCAATTCTAAAAGGGAATAAATAAATTAAATTTTCCATTTATCATTTAGGCCATCTACATGCCTTCTTATATTATCTTTAATATTTTCATCACCACTAATTAAGTCCACCAAATGGTTTAAAATAGGAGAACTCATTCAAATATAAAGTTGGTAAGATTTGCAATGGTGTCTCTAAACACCACCTCAATACATTTCCATATCTAGAAGGTAAAAGTGAATGCGTCTTTAGGAACATTTTTATTAGACCATTCTTGCACACATTAAATCAAGTTTTTAGCGACTAGGATCAAACTCATGGGTATCTAAACCAATATATATCATCTTGTGTGTTAGTTCAAACCCTAGGTCATTTATCAAATAGAGGAAATTGTTTTCTTAACAATGGCACATTGATTTTTTTGTATTAGAAATAGTTTGAGAAACAGATTATACATGACATTTAGATCATTTAGTGTATCTAAGTTTTAGCTTGTTGTGCAGAAAATTAAAATGCAGTTTATCTCTTACATACATTCTATCTTCTACTTACAAAATGCAATTTGTCTTCTACACACAAAATTATACTACATATACAAGAATTCATAAGATAGTAGAATACTTTCTACTGACACTAAACATATTAGATATCAGGACAATTCTAGTAAAGAATTTGAGGTTAATATATAGTTCCTACTTTGGTTGTAGTCTTCAAGATCATCCCACCCTAGTTCTCTTTCAGAGAGCATCTCATTGGATCTTACCTCCTCAATCACTAGATTCTCACCTTCATTCACATGGAGTCTAGCACCATGGACCACTTTTTCATTCTTTAGTTTCCCAACTACCACTTCATTGAATAGCCTTTGAAATTCTCTTAATTCTTTCAGAAAGGTTTCAATTTCTTCGTGATTGTGGTGCCATGTGTGACCATACTTAACCTCTTCCTTGTTTACTCTAATTGTTCCATCCCCAATTAGCTTCATAAATTTGGACATAGAGATCTCCATTGTAATGGTCAATTGCATAGAAACATTGAGAAAAGTGATTCTTTTTGAAGACTCAATAAGCATCCTCCTACATCCCTTAAATTTATCCTCAATCCTTGCATTCCAAATGTGCCAAAGAATTTTAGTTAATAAACAGTCCCAAAAAAAATTACATTCATTATTTAATTTTTTTCCATTGCTAATTAAAAAATTGTTCTAGCTAATCTTACCATTTTTGTCCCAAATCATCAAGATCATTACAAAATATTTTTAATATTTCATTTTCATAGAAACAATAAAAAAAAATATGATTCACAGATTCTGGAATTGTACATATGTTACAAATATCTACATCATTATGATTTATTTTGTATGGAACTTTATGTAGAAGAATTATCCATCTAAAATAGACCTTCTTAGGCTCTTTAACATTGTGCCAAATAGAATTGAATATTATATGTCATTCTTTATCAAAAATTGTAACCCCCAACATTTATTAACATGCTCAAAAATAGAAGCAACACTAATTAATGGTTTATAAATTGTTTTTTCTTTGATCCCTAGTAGATCATATCCATCATGCCATTTAAGGTTGTGGTTTTGATCAATGTCCCCCTTTGTGTTAATGGGGAAGTTAGCATCTTTGCAAGCCTCTATAAAGGTAGAGTATTTTCTCCAATTGAAGGGTAAAATATTGTATTCACTACATAATGTATTCCAACTTTTTATATGCCCATTGGAAAAAAATTCTTTGAAGGTTCATATACCATTTTTTGCCCATCTTTTGGCCCAACATCCCTATAACAAAGCAAGGGGTTTGTCATTATACTCCAAGTTCCACCATATGGAACTATAGGTTTGACACGTTATATTGTTGTTAATTGTCACCTTGCATTGACTAAAAGTCACATCATGTTTGATTAATTCCTAGTCCTTTCAAAGGATTTTGAAGACCATAGAACCTACGGGGGACATTGGGTGTTTATTAATGAGAATATCACTAATTGGCAACATTTTACAGGCCTTAGCTTGCTTAGGGATAGAAATTCAAATGTTGCATCTCACCAAAAACTTCCAAGGCTCCTCACCTACCAAGGCATTGATTATCCACTTTGTAGCTAGTTCTATTCCATGAATCCTTAAATCCTTTAGGCCTACCCCACCTTGCACTTTATCAAGACAACACCATTCCCATTTTACTACACGCTTCTTTCTTTTTCCCTTCCCATTAGACCATAGGAAGTTCCTTATCTTTTTATGTATCTCATTGACCTGATAATTGCTAAAGAACCAAATAGAGGAGAAGTAGATGCTATATGAGGATAGGACCTTTTGAAAAAATTGTAACCTACTTGCCAGGGACAGGTATTGCCTATTCCACCCATCAATTTTTTTCAATTTTGGATTTAATCCATAGCCACATTTCTTTTATATTAGGACTGACAACAAAAGATATCCAAGGTACCTCACTTGTTTGTGGCCCCCCCACTAGAATTCAAATTTCTTAATCCACTCAGGAGGTGACTCTTCCTAGCCCATGATGATGGACTTGGCATTGGAGATCTTTGCAGAAGAAGTTAATCTTTTTCAACAAGCTTTCCATATTGCTTTCTTCTAGTTCCAAAAAAAGTGTAGTGTCATTTACAAATTGGATGTTTAGCAGTTCATTTTGATCTAAGAGCCTTAGGCCGCTTATTGATAGGGGCAGGGTTGGATCAAGACAATCAATGTCTCAATGCTTTGGGTCTCACCTTGATGAACCCCTTTGGTGTCACTCTCCACCACTCAACCTATAGGTCCTATGCTATTTAGGTACCCCTGGTTCTCCTGGCCAACCCTGCTATCATTTACAATGCCTTAACCAAATCTTGGTGCTCTTCCTCACAATCACTCACTAGCCCTTATTCTTCCTAAAGACTAGTTGTTCCTCCAAATGCTTCCTAACTTGATGCAGGGGTGTGAAAAGCTTCCATGGCTTCAAAAACATCTTACAAAGGTTCCTGATCAACCTCCATTCATTAGTTCTCCATCACTTTCACAAAAACCCTATTCTAGGGTTTAGGAAGGGCTACTAGCTTTGAGCCTCTTTTAGGCCTCCTAACCCGAGGAAACAGGTTAATACTCCTCTCCTTCAATGGATTATGTCAAACTCCCTTCTGACACCCTGGCTCATTTTCCAAACTCTTGAATATTTTCAGGGTTTTGGACCTTCACTGTCCGTACACAGGTGAAACCCTGATCTTGCAAGAATTAGGGCTTTTCTTGATCATTTCTTGGACTGTTTGCTTCTTCCAACCTCAAATGCACTGATGAAGAATCTGTATTCTTTCCCAGACCTTCTCAATGATTCCTACATTCATCACACACCTTGCATTGTTAAGCATTCAACACCCCTGCCACGTTAAGACTGTGCATTGACTGTCTTTTCCAAGTCGGGCACTAACAGTATCGCCTAGGAAAAGACTTTGAGCATGCTTTCAAAACTCCTAGTGTCTCCTACCACTAAAATATGTACAGAGAAGGAGCCTAGCCACATTCCCAACAAGTCCATACTTCTTGGTACAGAGGGAATGCAGCCTAAAACTCCATTTTTACACAGTTTCCAATCAAGACAACAAATAAAGAAAAACACAGAATTTACAAAAATGGAAGAAAGCGATGAACAAACTGTCTAATGTGCCAAAAAAAAACTTTTAGAGGCTTCACTAAATGCTAATAAAACCTACAAAATTCCTCTTTCAATCCATCTAATTGTTGTTCCAGGAACAAGAATAGAAAAACCCAAAATTTCACCAAAAACACTATTTTTTTGTTATTCTCATGCAACTATAAATGTTCCACAATCTTCCAACCCTCTTCAAAGGTTGAGGACACCTTTAAATATGCCTCCCAAATAGTTATGATTCTTGGGTCGAGGCTTTAGATGACCTAAAAATGCATTTTGTAAAACCCAATGTGTTTTCAAGCACTTGACTAGATGGTGAATGATGACAAGTTGGGGCTTCAAAACCCATTTTTGATTACCACCTCCCAATCCATTGATCATAGATAGATCAAGCTTTATTCAAAACAAAAAAACCTAGCTAGATGGTCAACATGACCTCAAAAATATCACAACAAAATTTTAAACTTCCTTCAAGACTCCAGGAAAACCCAGGTTCTCAGGTGCTCCTGCACCATTCTCCCCCTCTCTGCCCAAAAAACTAAGGAGAGGAATGAGAGACAAATGTCAGGTCAATGCCAAGTTTCTTGAACTAATCTTCCTGTACCCAAGTGGCTTCTGATTCTGGCTTGTGCTTCCACTTGATAAGGTGCTCCATGTACACCTTATGTCTTGTAGCTTTTTGCACTCTTGACTGCAAGATCTTCTCTACCTGAAGCTTGTCTTGATGAGGGAAGGGTACATTGCTGATGTCCTTGAGAATTTCCTGACTGTTCTAACCCTCATCATTGACTGATCCCTTGTACTTGATCAAATCAACAACATTGAAAACTAGAGAGATGCCCAAGTTTGATGGTAATTCCACCTTATATGCATTCTTGCCATATTTGGCCAACACCTTGCATGGACCCACTCTTTTCATCTGTAACTTGGTTTCCATTCTCTTCTACAATATGGATTTGTTGAGGTGGACCATAACATAGTCCCCAACAGCAAATTTTACATCCTTCCTTGACAAATCAACATTCTCCTTCAACTTTTGGGTCGCTGATGTGACTGTTTGCTTGACCTGCTCATGAATCTCCTTCATGGTCTGAGTGAAGTCTTATGCATGTCCACTCCTATTTTCCATGGATCCCAAATCTCTGAGCTCACATATGCCTCTTGGGTGCATCCCATACACCACTTCAAATGGAATTTTCCCTGTAGTTCTATTGACACTGTCATTATAGGCATATTCAGATTGGGAGATCACCATATCCCATGTCTGTCCATATTCCTTAGTTAGACACCTTAAAAGATTACCCAACACTCTATTAACCACCTCTGTTTGACCATCAGTCTAAGGATGGTAAGTTGATCCAAAAGATAGGTTTGTACCCAATCTGCTCCATAGAGTCTTCCAAAAGTGACTCATGAACTTCACATCTCTGTCAGAAACAATGCTTAGAGGCAAGCCATGGATCCTTACAACCTCCTTGAAGAAAATATGAGCTATGTAGCTTGCATCATGAGTATTTTTGCAAGGAATGAAGTGACTCATCTTGCTAAATATGTCCACTACTACATAAACACTATCAAAACCAGTCTTGGTCTTAGGAAGACCTACCACAAAATCCATGCTCACACACTCCCATGGTTTGTTAGGAATGGGCAGGGGTTGATACAAACCAGCATTGCTAGCTCCTCCCTTAGCTTTCATGCATACAACACACTGTTCCACATATTTTCTGACATCTCTTGCTAACTTTGGCCAGAAATAGAACCTTTGAACTAGCTCTAAAGTTTTATTAATACCAAAATGCCCACTAAGATTTCCATTATGCTTTTCTTGAATCAAATTTTCCCTCATTGATCCTCTTGGAACACATAACTGACTGCCCTTAAATAACAGTCCATTTTGCAGTGTATACTCAGCATATTGACTATGAAAATGATTCCCAAAATTAGAGCATACCTTGTAAGCTTCTGAGAAGTCTTCATCTTCACCATAGAGGTCTTTGAAACTCTCTAAACCAATGCTTTTCAGCTGTACCTCCTGCACTGTCAGCATTCTTCTACTTAATGCATCTCCTACCTTGTTCATTTGTCCCTTCTTGTGCTTGATAGTGAATGTGAAGGCTTGGATGTATTCCATCCATTTCAAATGTCTATTACTCAGCTTCTCTTGGGTGTTGATATAACTAAGTGCCTGGTTATCAGTGAAGAACACAAACTCTTTGGGTAACAAATAATGCCTCCACTTCCTAAGGGACTGCACTAAAGCATATAATTATAGATCATAGGTGGAGTATTTTTTCTTGGCTTCATTGAGCTTTTCACTAAAGAAGGCTACATGCCTACCTTCTTGACTAAGTACTACTCCTACTGCTACTCCACTTGCATCACACTCAACTGTGAACAACTTATCAAAACTAGGCGATAACAGAATGGGTTGAGTTGCCACTTCTTGTTTCAATTTTTCAAACTCTTTATTAGCCTCTTGAGTCCATTTAAACTTTGTTTTTAGACCACCTTTGATAGTATCTAGGACTGGTGCACATATGCCACTAAAATTCCTTATGAATTTTCTATAGAATTGAGCTAAACCATGAAAACTCCTTACCTCTATTGCTGTGGTTGGTGTAGGCCAGTTTAGGATGGCTTCCACCTTGCTTGGATCCATCTTCAAGGTTCCTTTGGATACTATAAAACCTAGATACACCAGCTCTTGTTTGAAGAACTCACACTTCTCAAGTTTGATTTCCAATTTCTCTTCTTGCAACCTTTTAAGAACCATCTCCACATGCTTGAGGTGTTCTTCTGTTGTCTTACTGAAAATTAGTATGTCATCAAGATATACTACTACAAAGATCCCTATGAAATCCTTAAGCACCTCATTCATTAGTCTCATAAACGTGCTAGGGGAATTTGAGAGGCCAAATGGCATCACTTTCCACTCATATAACCCATCATTTGTCTTAAAAGTTGTCTTCCACTCATCTCCATCCTTAATTCTGATCTGATGGTAGCCACTCTTGAGGTCCAACTTAGTGAAATACTGTGCTCCTCCAAGGCAATCCATTAAATCTTCTATTCTAGGGATAGGGAATCTATATCTGATTGTAATCCTATTGATTTCTCTAGAATCAGTACAAAGTCTCCACTTACCTCCTTTCTTGGTTGCCAAAACCACTGGTACTGCACAAGGGCTGATGCTCTTTTGAATCAATCCTTGATCCAATAATTCTTGCACTTGCCTAGCCACCTCTAGGTTCTGCTCAGGTGTGAGCTTGTATGCTGCTTTGTTGGGCAATGAGGCTCCAGGTATGAAGTCAATTTGATGACTTATTGCTCTCTTTGGTGGTAGAGTTGCAGGTGTTCCATCACTCACTATGCTCTTGTACTTATCAAGTAACCTTTGGACTGCTTCTGGTAAGACTATCCTTTCAGCCTTGGCTTCTTCTTTAGACTACATTAAAACCACATATCCTTCACCTCCTTGATGTAGATTGCTGATAAACTCTTTACCACTGCTCAACATGATGTTTGGTACCTTGGACTACCCTTCATCTTCCTCTGTCAATGACTGCAGCTTGAAGGTTCTTCCATCCTTCTTGAATGAGATGGTGTTCTCTTTCCCATCATAAATGGCACTTCTGTCATATTGCCATGGTCTACCCAGTAGTATATGGCATGCATCCATGGGTAATACATCACAAACCGGCTTGTCTTTATAGCCTCCAATTGAAAATTCCACTGTTACTTGCTCATTCACCAAAACACTCTACCCTTTATTCAGCCATGTGACCTTGTAGGGGTTATTGTGGGGTACCTTCTCCAATTTTAACTTTGCTACTACCTCCTCTAAGATTATATTTTTTGTTGAGCCTGATTCCACTATAACCTTGCACACTTTACCAAGTATCTTGCACCTTACTCTGAAAAGAGCTCTTCTTTGCTTAGGTTCCTCTTTGAATGGTTGTCTGATCAAAACCCAATTAAACATAAGATTCTCTCCTACCTCAGACTCTATATGATTGATCTTAGATGCTTTAGGACTCATGGTGTCCTCTTGTGCATAGGCCACTCTCTTTTCATTGCTAGAAGAGGATGCTTTCTCCGGGCGCCTATAAGCTGGATGACCCATTTGATTGCAATGGTAACACTTCATGTTTGCAAAGTAAGAATTACTCCTACCTACTCCTCTTCCTCTATTTGGACCTCCTTGAGGTCCTCTTCCTCTGTTAAATCCTCCTCTTGAAGATGTTTCTCCTCCATGCTCAGTGAGCTTAGATTCTCCTTGGTTCCTTTGATCATTACCTCTGCCTTGGTAACCACCACGCTGTCCTCTTTGATCTCTGCCTTTGCCTCTACCCTTAGAAGACTGATCTTGCTTCCTCTTGTTCCTTTCCTCAATCTTGATAGCCAACTGATAACATTGGTGTACTGTTTTAGGACTCAAAAGGGCCATCTCTTCTTGGATATTCCATTTTAAGCCATTAAGATACCTAGCCACTTTTAGGCTCTCATCCTCTGTCACATTAGATCTCAAGCAAAGCTTTTGAAACTCTTCAGTGTAAGTGTTTACATCTTGGTCCTTCTGCCTTAGAATTTGCCTCTTCTTGTGAAGTTGGATCTCATAATCATCTGGCATATAGGCTTCCTTTACCTTAGCAACCATTCCTTTCCAAGTTGATATGGGTTGTTTGCCTCCTTTCTCCCTTTCAGTCTGAACAAACTTCCACCATGTCAAGGCTGATCCTCTCAATCTTGACTTAGCAACCTTCACCTTCTGAGCTTCAGTAACTCCATCACACTCAAAGTGATTCTCCATGCCTTCTATCCAATCCATGACTAGGTCTGCTTCCATCTTTCCACTAAAAAGTGGTATACCTTCAAGTGATTTTCCACTCAATGCTTTCAATTCCTTCAAGAAAGGCTCTTCCTTCAAAATAGGGTCAGGTTCAGGGGTCTTTTCCTCCTCTGCAACCTCTTCTTTTGGAATTCTTCCCTCAAGTTGTGCACTTCTCATTGCTGCCTCAAGTTGGTCTATCCTTTCCCTCAATTGCCTATTATCTTCCTCCTGCTCTTCAACCATCTTGGCCAATTGTACATTTGTCACCATGACGGTAGTATCACTTGACTCAACTTCTGACATATATTACTCTTTCCCAAATCTTTTGCTTGCTCTGATACCAATCTGATAGGGACAGGGTTGGATCAAGACAATCATTGTCTCAATGCTCTGGGTCTCACCTTGATGAACCCCTTTGGTGTCACTCTCCACCACTCAACCTATAGGTCCTATGCTATTTAGGCACCCCTGGTTCTCCTGGCCAATCCTACTATCATTTACAATGCCTTAACCAAACAAATCTTGGTGCTCTTCCTCACAATCACTCACTAGCCCTTATTCTTCCTAAAGACTAGTTGTTCCTCCAAATGATTCCTAACTTGATGCAGGAGTGTGAAAATCTTCCATGGCTTCAAAAACATCTTACAAAGGTTCCTGATCAACCTCCATTCACCAGTTCTCCATCGCTTTCACAAAAACCCTATTATAGGGTTTAGGAAGGGCTACTAGCCTTGAGCCCCTTTTAGGCCTCCTAACCCGAGGAAACAGGTTAATACTCCTCTCCTTCAATGGATTATGTCAAAATCCCTTCTGACACCCTGGCTCATTTTCCAAACTCTTGAATATTTTTAGGGTTTTGGACCTTCACTGTCCGTACACAAGTGAAACCCTGATCTTGCAAGAATTAGGGCTTTTCTTGATCATTTCTTGGACTGTTTGCTTCTTCCAACCTCAAATGCACTGATGAAGAATCTGTATTCTTTCCCAGACCTTCTCAAGGATTCCTACATTCATCACACACCTTGCATTGTTAAGCATTCAACACCCCTGCCACGTTAGGACTGTGCATTGACTGTCTTTTCCAAGCCGGGCACTAACAGTATCGCCTAGGAAAAGACTTTGAGCATGCTTTCAGAACTCCTAATGTCTCCTACCACTAAAATATGTATAGAGAAGGAGCCTAGCCACATTCCCAACAAGTCCATACTTCCTGGTACGGAGGGAATGCAGCCTAAAACTCCATTTTTACACAGTTTCCAATCAAGACAGCAAATAAAGAAAAACATAGAATTTACAAAAATGGAAGAAAGAGATGAACAAACTATCTAATGTGCCAAAAAAAAACTTCTAGAGGCTTCACTATATGATAATCAAACCTAAAAAATGCCTCTTTCAATCCATCTAACTGCTGTTCCAGGAACAAGAACAGAAAAACCTGAAATTTCACCAAAAACACTATTTTTTTGTTATTCTCATGCAACTATAAACGTTCCACAATCTTCCAACCCTCTTCAAAGGTTGAGGCCACCTTTAAATATGCCTCCAAAATAGTTAAGATTCTTGGGTCGAGGCTTTAAATGACCTAAAAATGCATTTTTTAAAACCCAATGTGTTTTCAAGCACTTGACTAGATGGTGAATGATGACAAGTTGGGGCTTCAAAACCCATTTTTGATTACCACCTCCCAATCCATTGATCATAGATAGATCAAGCTTTATTCAAAACAAAAAAACCTAGCTAGATGGTCAACATGACCTCAAAAATATCACAACAAAATTTTAAACTTCCTTCAAGACTCTAGGAAAACCCAAGTTCCCAGGTGCTTCTGCACCACTTATCCTGGGTGAGATGGTGGATTCTCTCAATAGATAATACATTGCATCTGATGCAATAACAAAGAGGGTCGGTGCCAAGGGAAAACCTTGTCTGATGGACCTTTCAAGCTTGAACTCCTTTCAAAGTGAGCCATTCACCTCTACTTGAGCAACTACATCCCTTAACAGGGTGTTTACCATGTTGCAAAAAGCATTAGGAAATCCAAAGGCTTCAATTTTGGCTCTTAGAAAAGACCACTCTACCCTATCGTAAGCTTTTTTGAAGTCAAGAAGGAGCATGGTTAAGTTTTGTTTGGAGTATCTATCCCACTCCATGCCTTCCCAAATTTTAATCAGGTTATCCAAGATGTATCTCCCTTTGATGAAGCTAGTCTGAGTGTTATTTTTGAATTTGGGAAGGATATTGACCAACCTCAAGGAAATCACCTTTGCCAAAATCTTATAAGACACATTCAATAAAGAGATTGGCCTCCAATATTTTATCAATGTTTATCTCTTTGGGAAATAGCTTTATAATACCTTTATTAATGTACTTTCCCAAGGAACCTTTTTTCAATCCTTCCAAGTGTATTTGGAACAACTCATCACAAAACCAATCTACAAAGATTTTATAGAATTCAACAAGTGGTCCATCATTTCCTAGGGATTTATAATTGTCCATGGAGAGAATGGATTTTTTTATTTCCTCTTTGTATATGCCATCATCTAGCCTTGCAAAATCCTCCTCATGGATTTTCTTGGGGATAAATTTCTTGATATAGGTCATGGCATTGTAACTATCCTCATTCCCACTTTTAGATGAGAAGAGGTTTTTAAAAAATGAGAATTTTTTTAGAATATCATCTTGGGATGTGTAGAGGCTTCCTTCACTCCATATTTGATCAATTTTCTCCTTGAAACTTTTTTCTTTGATGTATCTAAAGAAAATTTTGGAGCCCTTGTCGCCATAGTTTAGCCAGTTTAACTTGGCTCTCACTTTCAACTACTAGATTTTATGGGTCTGGAGCCTTCTTAAATTATTTTTGGTTAGAACAAGTTCCTCACATAATCTCTCATCTTTTGGATTCAAATGGACCCTGGACTCTACTAAAAAAAACTTATCTTGTAGAACATTTTCTTCCCTTCTTCTATCCATTGCTCTTTTCTTACCAATGGTTTGAAACAGTGTTGTCCATCCATTTACATTATGCTCCCATCTCTCAATGGAACTCAAGTCCTTTAGCATCCATTTATTTATTTCCTTGAGAGTACTGATGGCTTCCTTGCAATCACTATATTTTAGAATATTGGTGTTGAGAATGAAACTTGCTTTCTATATGTTCTCCTTGGTTTGGTCACTATTGGTGGTTAACCTTTCCCTTATAGGGTGGTGGTCTAAGATATTATATGGATATATACTCATCTTATGACCATTATTGTTAGGCACAAAATTAAAGAAATCCCTATTGGAATAGAATTTTTCCAACCTTCAATAGATCCTTTTACCACCTTTTTGGGTGTTGCACCATGTAAACCAAATCCCCTTGCTGTCTTTATTTCCCCCTTCCATAGGGTCAAACAAATTGAGCTTAGCCTTCAATCTTTACCAAAAATATCTTTCATTTCCTTTCCAGCCCATGTCCATCCCTCCCCACTTATATTCAATATGTTCAATCATGTTGAAGTCCCCTCCCAAGATCCAAGGTATATTCAACAGATTGGAAAACCATTGCCAGAGATTTGTCCTATTCTTATAATCATTAGGGGAATAGATAGAGCAGATTCCAAATCTGTCATCACCTTTCTTAATTGTAATCTAGACTGTGTTGTTGTAGGGGCAGGTGACACGGCTTGTAATATGATAGATCCAGAGATTGGAGATGAGGATGGAAGCTCCCCCCTCCCCCTTTAATGATTAGTAGTAAAACATGAGGAGTCTTTCCAAATGAATCTCAAATTGGCATCCAATGTGAAATAGTTAGATTTGGTTTCTTGGAGGAGAACATCTTTTTATTTTCAAGGTTAAGGAACCTTCTAAACATGTATTTTCTATCAGGGGACTCAAGTCCCCTAAAATTCTAGGAAATGCAGCTAAGATTATTTTCAATAGAGATTGGGGAGACATATTTTTCACACTTGAAGTGCTCAAAGCACTTTGGCATCCTTTCATCAATTTCTAATATTTTAGATGTAGGCATTTGAATTACTATACTTATTTTCTTTCTTTTGTTCTTGGCTATCTACACACCCACTTTTCCCACATATAATGATTTTCCATTCTTCCTAGGCCTTCCTAGGCCAGCTTGAGGCCTAGGAGTTTGCTCATGCTACAATTTAGTGTTCACTGTCGATTCCAGGTTGGTTTTGGGAAGTGCTTTGTTCTTCTTATCACCCTTAGATTTTCTCAGTTTTCCTTTAGAATCTAAACTATTAGACTCATGGTTTATGGCTATTTCAAGACTCACATTGGGACTAATCCCATCCCCTAGTTTAGGGATAGAGATCCCATTATTATGAGTGGATTGATTCTTGTTACAATAGCTTGGGGCCACAATAGTTCTCTCTCTGCATGTTTCCCTCCTTGGACCATTATCCTCATCAAATTCTAGTTATAGGTTAGCATTGCTAATTTGACAAGGTTTTGATAATGATCTAGCCCTTGGGGTGAAATCCTCAAGGTCCACTAATTTCTCACTCTGGGTATCCATCAGCCTATTATTAACCATCAACGCCTCGATAGAGCCTTGAACAAGGATATCTTGAAGTATTTTATCAAAATTATTTCCAAATAACTCATTAGGCTCGGAGAAATCCAGTTGTTTACCCAGAACTTGAAGGTTAATAATCTTTTGATTCCTAGCCTCTATTTTAGAGATTAGGTCCTTCACCAAGAATGAAACTCTACTAATCCAACCAAATTAGAATTAGCTATCCTATTCAGGCTCTGTTGATTCCCTTCTATGCCATCATTTAATGAGTTTCTCTTTATGTGGAAGTCGGATTCTTGAGGGACAAAATTGTTACTATTAATTAAATTCTTTTGGTTATTTACTTCAATGCTTTTTTTTATTTTCTACATTATAATTTGTTGGGAATTTATTTTTTTATTAACCAAGATACCATCTATTGTGGGTGGGGGGGGAGGAGAAGATGGGGACACTAAGGATGTTGCAGTAAACTCAGATAATGCAATTGCAACATCTCTAGAGGCCTTCCTCAGGCCCCCTTCCTCCCCTACGAGGATGAAAAATGATTTTTTTAACTCAATCTTACTAGTTTCCTTGGGAGGGGATCGAGATTGACTTGGTCCCCTTGAAATGCCTTCCACTCTATACAATTTTTACATTCTTGGAGAGATAGTCCCACTAAAACATTCATCATGAAGTAAGTTAGGTTCAGGGTCACGAACATCACCATCCTAGGTAGGTAGATGTTCCTCTATATCCAATGAATGCTTATCATTGGAAACAAATCTGAACTGCTCATTATCTTGATTGAGAGGGTTTTCCATTTCAAAATTCAAGCCTATATTTTCATCCATACCCGGCTTGGTTCTTTTTTTTTTTTGGTTTTTATGTATGATGGGGTAGTTTTTTAGATGTTCCCCTCTTCTCTACATATATATTAGGAATTAATGCCTCCTAAAACTTCCAGAGAGCAAGCATAGTGTTTGTTTTCATCATTAATTTCTATGTTGTTTGGCATTTTTGCCCCAAGGTTTAAGGAGACCAAGGCTCAAGCATCCATGTGGAGGAGGGAAGCTTTTGCTTCATCCACCCTCACCACGCCACCAATAGGAGCAAGAAATTGGGGAAGAAGAGACCAATATTCAGGGGGTACATTCTTCACTACCACCCACCTAGGGCATGAGAGTGCAAGAACTTCCTCTGCTATGGCTTCAAGGGACCATGCAATAGCCTAGAAGGTGCACCCTCTGATATTCTAGTAGGGTTTCAAAAGGGTTTTTTCTTGCATAGCATGATCTTTCAAGAATATAATGAATAAACCACATTGAATCATCCTACATAATTTTAATTTAATATATTCACCCAGACATTTGAAAACCACCCGTCAAGGAATTTCCTAGTCAAGATCTTGGAATTATTCAATGCAACCAAAAAATGACGACTTCTTTCAATATAGTTTTCTCATTTCTAATGGCCTTTTTAATTTTAGCATTAGGAGTGAGTGTTAAAATTCTAGGGCACTTAGAGAAGCATGTACCTTTATCTCCTCCATTTTAGCTAAGGTCACGTTCCTCGCTCACGGACACAACCAGAAATTTTGCGCTATCTGGAATTGCATATTTCTTCTTCGTAACAATATCCTTGAATGCCTTAGTTTCACTTTGAGAGGTTTTCTCATTGCTTTCCCCATTTTTAGGGGCATCGAGGGTACCTGTATGCCCACTCATAAATTCCCTAGTAGAACCGAGAACCTAAAATTTTACAAATAATGAAAATTAATTAAAACGTTGGAAAAAACCATGAGAAGATACTTCAGCTTTAAGGAATGCAATGAATGAGCACAATTAAGGAATGCATGGGAGCCTACAAATACACAAACCTCCATGGGGGAGGGCTTTTCCTCCCCCACCACCACTTGTAGGAGCCTTCACAGTCACATGTCTATGCCGGCTTTGTCTCTCTAAGTCTGTGTCCAGTAACTATACCTCCATGGCACATTGATTCAAAACAACATCCACATCACTTATTAATTATTGATCCTAGAGCTAAGTACACCTAATCTACTCATTTAATTTATGTACACCTATTTTAATAGTATATCCTAACTCTATTATCTAGGTTAATTTGTGCTAATTGGTCATATTTATTTAACTAGCCTATATAATTCATATAAAGATCATTATTTATTCTTTATACTATTATATGATAGTCCTTATAATTTGTTAGAGGTTTCCTACTATAGACACCTAAAATTAACCACTTGCATTCGGTCAATTTTACCCTTATTCCGTCTAGTTCCCCTTCATCTGCATTAAATAAATATTATAATTAATATTGACCATTTATCCCCTAATTATTATAAAGTCCTAAAGTAATTAATTGATTTAATTACTTATCTCATACTCACCCATTTTCCTTCCATAAATTAAATAAATATTTCTATTTATTTAATTTAGTCATCACACCCACTCACATGAATTAAATAAAAATTATTTAATTCCCTTTTCTCTCTCTAAATGTCCAATCCTCCAATTTTTCCCACTTTTCCACTAATCACCTACCCTTAATCCCAATCTTCACCTAATCCCTCCCCTAATCATTTTGACATTCCTAATCTTAGCATTAGGAAAGGGCTAATCCCTTTTCATTTATTGCCTATCCCCTCACACATCTTACTCATTAGTTTTTCCCTTTTGGGAAATACCCCATGTTCTTTAGGCACATGGGAATTTCTTCTAAAAGTACTCAAAAGGAATTATAAATACCTGTGTTCCCTTCCTTGTAATATATTAGGAATGTAGGACAAATAAAGCCTTTATAACCTTGATCCTTTCCATATCCCCACAGTACCTTTTGAGGCACCATATCCTTCTCAAGCCCTCACATGGTGACACTTGTTACAATCCTAGGGTTTGAGAGATTATCTCTCTCACATCTCCTCTCATGGTGCCACTTGAACACATCTCATGAGTTGATATGTCTCAACCATCCCTATCCATTGATCTTCTCCCAATCAATTTAGCCCTCCATCCATCATTCCTCACTTCATATGCCAAAAACTTAGCTATTTTGGGGGATCTTACAACTTTTATCATTATTAGTGTTATGCTACCAAAATTCTATTGATCACACATCCAAAGCAATAATCCAGTGGAAATTTACATATCAAGAGCTATGACATACTGGGGTTTCATCAAAATCTATCGAGGTTTGAGCTCTTGCTTAACCTAATTTGATTGTTATTTGGATTCTTGTGTTTATTTGATTTTTATTACAATTCTCATTCACTTTAGACACATTTTTCCTTGTACAGATTCTAGCACTCCCAGTGGTACCCATGTCACAAGTCTGGTAACAAAATTTCAAAGCTTTATTGGTTGGTTCCATCTCAAGTTTTAGCATAGAGGTAGTTGTGTGCCTAGTTGGTTGAATCCGCTCTATAAATGGATGATTTTGATCCTACATAGGTGGTTGTGCTTTGGCCTCTCACCTCCCAAATAACCTTCCCAAAAAATAGGTGAATTCACCTCTATAGAAGCGACTCTACTCCAAACAAATGAATTCATCTACACAAGGGCGATTTCACTCTTTACCAATCCCATTCTAGAAAGGAAAATCTGCCTGAATAGGGGTGATCCTACTTTTGGGTAGATCTGCTACAAAAGGGTGATCCTGCACTAGAAGGGTGATTCCACCTCCATAACAGTGATTCTTCTCTTGGGTAGTTTTGTCACTCAAACGGGTGACTCTACTCCAAAATGGTGACTATGCCTTGACCTTAGGTGGATCTATAGGTAATTTAAGTACACTTACTTTCATATTGGCTTTTCCATTTCTTGTGTATTCAATACTAATCCATTAACTCATAATCATGCATGTGATCTTACTAATATTCACCTGAAGCTTCACATAGTCCAAGACCAATGTATAAGACAACTAATGCATTTCTTATAGGACATTGTCAAAGACTTTGTTTTTATCATTAGCCTAGGAACACTTCCATTTTATTAAAGGTTCAATTAACCTTATGTGCCTTTTTTTGGGTCTTTTGTCGATGTATTCTCTCCCCTTGGACCATTTGATGAGCCTAGGGATCAAAAATCACAAATTTTCCTAATTATTGTTGTGTTAGCCCAAGACTTCTAGATTGCATGCATACTCTCTCCTTGAACTTCACATGAGCTTTGTTGAAAATAGAGGTAATTATGTAGCTTTAAAACTTGTAAAACTATTATACTATAGATCTAATTAAGTTTTCTTTGTTACAATTTCTTTGTGGATGATTATCTATTTAGATTCATTTTACCATTTGTAGAAGTAGATAGAAGATTGTAGAAGAATAAGACCAGAAGATAGAAGTGACACAACATATACCGTGGAGAAACCCTTTCGGGAAAAAACTCCACCACCAGAATCAATAGTGCTTGTATTATTTAACCTTTGAACAACATTACAATAATTCTTTATCAATCCTTGCTTGAGATGCTTCTTTTTCCTTCAACAATTCTTCTTCACAACCTGCAATATGATATGATAAAAATCTCTTCAACTTGCTGCAATTTATAGACAATAATGAGCCTTTTAAACTCTGAAGAGTTTAAAATTACAAAGCACAAAGCTTATCTCACAAAACATATGCCTATTCTTTGCAAGTAGAGTTTTTTCATGAAAAACAATGTCAAACCAAGTCCTTCATAAATTTGGGCGTCCAAAACTGAAGTCCTAACTCAACGTTGATTACAAAGATATCTTGTAGACTTCTCCTCAAATTTGGCGCCCAAGAATGGGCCCACTTAACTCAGCCTTATGAAATATCTTCTCATGCAAAAGTGTTAACTCCAAGATTCCAACTTGGGTACCCAAGGTGGGTTCAAGTCAATCTTTGTTAACTAAAACATATCTCTCCACCATTCATGCAAATATCATGCATGATTGATCATCCCCACTCAACTGAATGTATCACTTGTTATCTGTCATGCAAGTCAAGTCATTAGTCACGCATTCCAAGTCAACAGAATTCAACTAGCATTCAACTGAAACTAACTACATGCAACTGAAGATAATTGAACCATAATTGAACTAAACTAATACTGAACTGAACTGAACTGAACTCCATACATGTAAACATCAATCCCAAACTTCTAGGATCTTTACATGCATTACTAAAGTGTTATCTTTCCTCCAAAAAGTTAACTAAACTCAAGGTGAGTTCCACCTTCCATGTGAGTGCCCCATGTGCTCCTATTTTGTAGGAGCTTTTCTTGGGCATCCCCACATATTCCTATCATTTAGAATTAATTACAAATATCAATTTACATGTTCATTGGATTCAAATTTAATCTTTTTCTAATCCTATTGTTGGGGAACACTTTCCAAGGATGTAGGAGATACATGAAATAATGTTTAGGATTGCAATTAAATGACATCCTATTCCCAAGATTCTCCCACTTGACATTATACATTGCAATTATTCTAAACAAGGAATCATTTTTATAAATCAAGTATAGGACTCAAGACCAATGGCCTTCCTGCGCCAACTAATCAATCCATGCCAACTTCAAATGCAACCTGCATAATCATGAAGCTCCAAGCAAATGATTAATACTTGAAACCAAGAGAAATTATCTATAGGAATTGGTTTCGTAAGATAATCTGTAGCATTAATCAAAGAGTCAACTTTCTCAATTAATACCATCCCACTCTCAACCATTTCTCGCACAAAGTGATATTGAACATCAACATGATTAGTATGAGCATGATACATAGGATTTTTGGCTAAACAAATAGCATTCTAACTATCACATTCAAGTTTAACTTACTTGCAATTAAAACCAATACCTTTCCCAAGTCTTTGTAACCAAACTGCCTCTTTGGAGGCATGTGAAACTGTCGAATGTGTTGAAATCACATCCAACCAAGGTGTAGGATTCTTGGTATTTACTATTGAAAAATATTTTCTTACAAGTAACCATTCCAACATATATCTCTTACCATAAGAGAACTCAAGCCCCACCTATTTCTCCAAGTATCCATGAGGACTTGTAACCAACCAATCCATGCCAAACTCCAAATGCAACATAGCACTATCATGAAGTAATCAAGAAAATGATTAATGTACCCAATACATAATAGAACTACACAAGATCAATGTTAAAGCTCCAATCATGAATCAAGAAAATAAACATGACAACATGATCTAATCATCTCCTCCAAGGAGATCACATGCATCATAACATACATAAACATCCTATTCTCAAGAGAACAAGTACCATGCCAAACTCTAAATGCATATCAAGAGTAAACCATGACATAATTGAAAACACTCTAAACCAAGAAAAAACATATCCCCAATCACATGAAGATAACCTTACCAATGATGCATCCACATCATTGCCAACAACTCCCACTGAACCATGGTATGAGCTACACAAGGCATCATGATTACCATCCTCTTCATGAAGATCACTCTTTAACATCAAGCAAAGAGTCATCACTAACATTTTTACAAGAAATTATCAATGCAGATTACCATCATCTGAGGATTCCTCTGTAGAAGAATCATAACTCTTTTTCTTGTTCTTACAATCCTTCTTCACATGTCCCGGTTTCCCACAGTTCTAACACTTTACCCTATTCCATCCTTCTAACTTACCCTTCCCTTCCTTGTCTCCCTTAGGTTCCTTTTTCTCAGGCCTACCTTTTACAAACAAGGCATATTGGATTTTCCTTTTATACTTCCTCATCTCCTCTGATAGGAGAGTAGGAATTATATTATCCATCTTTAGATCTTCACCACTACCACTAATAGCAACAATTAGATTTTCCCAAGATTCTGGTAAAGAACAAAGTAACAAAATGCATTTATCTTCATCTTCTAGCTTTACATCTATATATGCGAACTGAATTAGAATCAAATTAAAATCATTCAAATGATTTGAAACATAATCACCATCTTTCATCTTTAAAGAATACAACTGTCTTTTCAGATACAACTTATTAGTAAGACTTTTGGTTTGATAGATATCACCTATTCTCTTCCATAGTTTATATGCAGTAGTTTCTTCTAAAACATTCAAGAGAACAACATCAACAAGACAAAATCTTATGGTCCCTCTTGCCTTCTTATCAAGCTTAGCCCAATCCTCATCTAACATCATTGTAGGTGACTTTGTCTCATTACCAACAACTAACCACTGATCTCTCTCTTCAAGGAGATCCTCCATTTTTAGTTTCCACATCTCAAAATTAGATCCATTGAATCTTTCAATATCTAAACAAGAATTAAAACTCACTATAACAAAATTATTTTCCAAAATCAGCAATAACACAATAGTAAAATCTCCCACTACAACCAAAAAACCTTGAAACTTTTAAGAGAAAGGTGTCCCAAACTCTACCCAACCATTAGCTCTGATACCAAATGTTGCAAATGGAGGTAATTATGTAGCTTTAAAATTGTAAAAATATTATATTGTAGATCTAATTAAGTGTTCTTTGTTACAATTTCTTTGTGGATGATTATCTGTTTAGATTCATTTTACCATTTGTAGAAGTAGATAGAAGATTGTAGAAGAATAAGACCAGAAGATAGAAGTGACACAACATATACCGTGGAGAAACCCTTTCAGAAAAAAACTCCATCACCAAAATCAATAGTGCTTGTATTATTTAACCTTTGAACAAGATTACAATAATTCTTTATCAATCCTTGCTTGAGATGCTCTTTTGCCTTCAACAATTCTTCTTCACAACCTGCAATATGATATGATAAAACTCTCTTCAACTTGCTGCAATTTATAGACAATAATGAGCCTTGTAAACTCCAAAGAGTTTACAAATTACAAAGCACAAAGCTTATCTCACAAAACCTACGCCTATTCTTTGCAAGTAGAGTTTTCCATGAAAAACAATGTCAAACCAAGTCCTTCATCAATTTGGGCATCCAAAACTTGAAGTCCTAACTCAACGTTGATTAAAAAGATATCTTGTAGGCTTCTCCTCAAAGTTGGTGCCCAAGAATGGCCCCACTTAACTTAGCCTTATGAAATATCTTCTCATGCAAAAGTGTTAACTCCAAGATGCCAACTTGGGCACCCAAGGTGGGTCCAAGTCAATCTTTGTTAACTGAAACATATCTCTCCACCATTCACACAAATATCATGCATGATTGATCATCCCCACTTAACTGAATGTATCACCTGTTATCTGTCATGCAATTCAAGTCATTAATCATGCATTCCAAGTCAACTAAAGTCAACTAGCATTCAACTGAAACTAACTACATGCAACTGAAGATAACTGAACCATAACTAAACTAAACTAAACTAAACTAAACTAAACTAAACTTCTTGCATGTAAACATCAATCTCTAACTTCTAGGATCTTTACATGCATTATTGAAGTGTTATCTTTCTCCAAATAGTTAACTTAACTCAAGGTGAGTTCCACCTTCCATGTGGGTGCCACATGTGCTCCTATTATTTAGGAACTCTTCTTGGATGCCCTCACATGTTCCTATCATTTAGAATTAATTAAAAATGTTAATTAACATGTTCATTTCATTTGAATTTAATCTCTTTCTAATCCTAATGTTGGGTAACACTTTCCAAGGACTTAGGAGATACATGAAATATGTTTAGGATTACAATTAAATGGCATCCTATTCCCAACAAGCTTGGAGATCAGAAATTCCTAGCATTTCATTTCTTTTAGGAGGTTTACTTAGGAATTTCATCCCCCCAAGGGAAGATCTCAACCACATGAATCGGTGGGTTATATAAATGGGGGAGAACAAAATTTATACCCCAATCTAGTTGCATCATGTTTAGTGAAGCTCTGATACTTGGATGATACCGATCTAGGGGTGTAGCATTGGTTTGAACGATTTGGATGACATTCTTGAGCCATGCTTGTGATGGATTAATGTTCACAAACATGCCTCATGTATCCTCCTAGTATTTAGAGGATGCATTAGATCACCTATTTTAGCCTATCTTAATACCTTTCAATCATTTCCAAATGTAGTGCAAGGTATAGTATCATGCCCGAATCTACTCACCATGATCTCCCTAAGTAGAGATAGGATCTCTTTGGGAAAGGTCTTAGGACCTCAAAAGAAAGGGAAAAGGTGACCCCTTGTGTCACTAGATCTCTATCTATCGACTCTTGACGAAGAGGTTCTTCACATCAATCTTGATATATTAGCCTCTAGGTTGGTGGGCCTATGTTAGGTTAACACTCCCACTTGACTAATCTAAGTTTATTCAATTTGACATTTATTCTTGTGATTACTAGTTTGTTTCTATCAATTTGTCTTTTCAGTGTCAGTTCATCTTTTGTCTTTTTCCTTTTCCATCTAGTCATCATCCTTGGGAAATTTTACCATGTTCTTGGGAAACCTCATCTCTAAATAAATAGATTCGCTCTATTGATGGGAAATTTTGATCTTTTTCTTAGTCGGTCATCCTTAGGTGATTCTACCCTATGCATAGATGACTATATTTTACTTAGGCAGATCCATTGGTCCTCTATCTACTCCTTGTTGGGTGAATGCACTCTATTCTTTGGTGATCCTATAATCCTTAGCTAGATCGGTTGAAATGGGAAATTTTTCCTATAGTCAGTCCTGTCTTTTTTAGGAGATTTCATATTGTACATGGGTGAGTCTACTAATCCAAACCATCAAATAAATTGTGTACTTAGGATGATCTTTCCTATATAGGTGATTCTACATTTGGGAGGATATGCTTTTGGGTGGATACATTATGTTCTTGGGTGGCCCTATAGTTAGGAGATTTTGATGTTGAGTGGTTCTACTCTGTAGATAGGTAATTTCATTCTTGAGTGGATTCGTCTTGTTCTTAGGTGGTATTTTAGTTAGGAGATTTTATTTTTGGGTGGTTCTAATCTATGGATAGGTGATTTCATTCTTGGGAAGATATGTCATATCCTTGGGCAGTCCTGTAGTTGGGTGATTATGCTTTGTGGATAGGCGATTTCGTTCTTGGGAAAATACATTCCTAAACAACCAAATTTGTATTCTTCTTGGGTGAATTTGTTCACCCTAGAAAATCCAAAGAGCGAATCCTCTTATCTATAGGTAGCCTAAGTTATTCCCAATCCAAATCTATAATCAAAACTTTTTACACCCATATATAGCTCATATTGATCATTTTCATAATATCACCCTTTTCAAAAACTATCAAATCATCACTCTATTGACACAAGGTCATCCCTAAGCGTACATCTTCGATATACTCAGCATCCTATATCAAATTCTAGTCTCCTAGCACTTGTTTGAGAACATTAGAATCCTAATCCAACCATCATCAGCATTCTTTCTTAGGAACATTTCCTATCCTACGTAATCCTTCTTGGCCATATCAACTCACCTTGAGCAAGAGGTATGGTTTGTGTCAAAATAAACCATGTTTGAGAATGTTTCCTATCTCAAGCATAATCTTATCATCTCCATATATCATGCTTGATATCATAGCCTATCTCAAGTATCAATCAAACCCATCATCAACAACCTAAGTTTTCAAACCAAATCGAAGCACTAAATCAATCATCTAGTTACTCTTGTTTAGTCTTGTTCTTGGGATTAGATTCATAATCATCTTTCCATCATATCATCCTCATGTCTTTCATTCTCATCACCACTTGATTATAGCTTAAGGAACTCATGGAACAATAACAACAACAACAATTTCATCAATTTCTATATGCTACCAACTTACCTAGTAGTGAAGAACCTCAACACACCAACATGCAAGGGAGACCATTGAATCCAACTTATCCCCATGACCTTGTATCCATCAAGGAGGAAATGGTTTCTCAACTATAACTCACTCCTAGTATCTAGGAGCACTACAACAATCCAACCAACATGTGCATGATTGATTACCTTATAAGTACATGTGTTGAGGCCATCCTGGCTAATCTCCTTATACAAGGAACTAAGCTTCCTCTAGGGTTTGATGTGACTTAGTATTTAGATGTAGGCCAACCCTCAACCCCTCAAGCTCCTCCTAAAAATCCTTGGACTATACCAGAGTTTTGGAATGATGTAGTAGTATAGGTTCCTCCATCTCACATTTGAATTCCTACATTAGGATCCAATCCAAGCCTTAGTCCTATTCATGGTCCTAAGTCTACATCATCTACATAGTTCCAAGGTCCAATCCCTCAAAACACTCCAAATCTTGCATCGTAGGTCTCAATTCATCCCCTATCCCAAGGGAATATGATAGTTCACATGACCAATGCACCCACATCTGCACCTTATCATGTTCCTCTTGTACCAATTCAACTGGTATATCATACCTCCCATTCCCCCACTTCATCTTCTTCTCATCATCATCCTCCACCATAATCCTATCCTAATCATCCATCACAATCTTATCCTAATCCTCCACCATAATCCTATCCCAATCCTCTACCTCAATATCATCCTAATCCTATACCCTCATATTTCTCTCCATGATTCCTTCAATACCATGCATTAACACCTCCTGTGGATCCCCCTATTTAGTAGTACCCTTACAATTATCAACCTCCTTATGTCTCACTGGATCCTATACATCAATCATATCCACCTCAACCACCTCCACACTCTTCATATCAATCTCAACAACCCCCAAAACATTACAGTAATCATCCACCACCTCAGACCAATCCGCTTCAATATCCATCACAACCATGCCTATCTCAACCACCTAATCAACCATTGAATATTTTACACAATTATCAATCACATCCATCGCAAGCTCCCACACAATCCTATGGAAATGCATTCCAATATCCCTCTAACTATCAATCCCAACCACCTCATCACTCTCCTAACAAACCTCTCTAACCATCATCGCATTCCCATCCTCCACAACAAAAATCATATCTCAATCAGTTTCAATAAGTCTATCCATCTCAATCATCACAATATTTGTCACACTTCAACACTCAACAACAATCATCATATAATAATCCACCTCCTAATTATTTTCCACCTCCACATAATCCATACACCAACCAGATGAATTCCAATCTCACACTTCCTCCATCCACAATGCCTATTCAAGAATGGGAGGACATGAAAGCCACACTCAAGGACTTGCAAGTGGGGAATACTAAGAAGTCCTACAAATTCAAGGAACTATGCCCATATCCCTTTGTTTGCACCATCGCATCTACCCCCTTTCCCAAATATTTCAAACTTCCCAAATTTGACAAGTATAAAGGGAAAGGAGACCCTCACAATCATGTCAAATAATTCTATATGACTTTTCAAGAGGTTTCCTTTAATGATAACTACCTCCTTCGTTTATTTCCTCACAGCTTGAGTGGACAAGCATTGGAGTGGTTCTTACACTTTCCTCAAGTTTTCGTTTCTACCTTTTCCGATTTATCCAAAAATCTTGTAGCACATTTCTCCTATAATTTTGAACACGAGGTTAAGATGCTTGACCTACAGTACTAACAAATAATGCATAGGGGAAAGTTTTTCTAGCTATTTACAAATGTGGAGAGACTATGCTAGTTGTCTTTCATGGCCCTTACCTAAAAAGAAATTGGTGAATATCTTTGTTGAAAATTTACACACAAAAATGGTTTTTCACTTGTGCATTCATTGTGCATCCACCTTTGACAAGATCATTGAGAAGACACTTGTAGCTAAGGGTTTTGTCAAAATCTATAAGGAAAACAATGATAAACTTTTTAGTAATAAATCTTTATTTTGGGACGAAAACAAGAATGTTTCCAATGATGGTGTGAATGATACCAAACATATCTAGGTGGCTAACACTTCTCAAGCCAATAAAAATGTGCCTATCTTTCATACTATAAATACAATATTCATTCCTCAAGGAATACCCTGACCTTCTAATCAAGGCAATGCCAAATGCTCTTTCACTCCTTTAGGAGAACCCCTTGATGTGGTGTTTTGTAAGCTAGTCCAAGATAATGTGGTCACCTATCCAGTTACACAACCTTTCAATGACACTAAACCAAAGCCTAATTGGTTTAAATAAAATGAGTATTGTGATTTTCATAAGATTAACGGACACTCTACCAATAAATGCATGAAGATCGAGAATCATGTCCAAGACCTCATTGATAGAGGTTACATTACTTTAGAAAGGAATCAATCCTCCTCGTCTAATGCTCAACTACAAATATACCAAAATGTTTTTCTAAAACACTCCCAAGGACCTAGCACATCCAATGCTAATGCAAACAATTCCCAAAATAATAAGCAAAGTAATCAAACCAATAATGTTGATTATACTAGGGTCCTCTTTAATTATGACAGAATGGTCGATTCTATCATGCAAGTTAATCCATGCATGTCCATGATTAGAGTGAAAGCCAAAGAACCTTAATATACTGTCACCACTTGCTGAGGTTGCATCACCATCCCAAGGCCATATAATGCATCTCAACCACCTCCACTGAGTCAACATTATAATATTTTGGATCATCTTGGTAAAACCCCCACACAAATTTCCATTTTAGACCTCTTCAAGTCTTTTTCTATCCATCAAGAGATCCTCACTAGGGAACTAAAAGACACTTGCATCCCTACCGACATTGATCCTACACAATTTCATGCATTAATAGGACACTTTTCATCCACTTATTAGTTAGGATTCAGTCAAAATGATATGCCTCCAATTGATCCATCCCATAATCGCCCATTACATATTAAATTCCTCATTGCAAAGCACAAAGTAAAGAGGGTCATGTTAGATAATGGTTTTTCTCTTAATTTGTGTACATTAAAGTTCATAAAATAGGTGGGGTACACTCAAGCTGACTTAGACAATTAGGTAATCACCATCAAAGAATCCAATAATGCAAAGTAAGATTCAACAAGAACTATTTATCTCCCCATTCAATTTGGTCCAACACTACAATACACTATATTTCATGTCATTGATCTTAACCTCCCCTACAATCTCCTCCTCGGTCACCCATAGATTCTTGCTATGTAGGCCATCCCGTCCACATACCACCAATACCTCAAGTTCCCCCATAATGGCATCAAGGTTACCATCCATGTTGATCCTCACCCTTTTGATTACTGTCATGCTCTTGAGGCCACTTTCCCTCACTCTCTACATTGCATGGGATTTGAATTTTTTCCTCCCAATGAAACTTCATCCTTGTATTATATTGATTCCCACACACTTTCCATGCCATTCAATCCAACTACCCTCCTTGATTCCACCTTTTCCAAGGTCAAGATCATTGGTAAGAGTTTGTGGAATATGAATTGAGCACCGCTCTCAATGTGGGTTCCATGCTCCTCTCTCTGCATACCTTTGGAAGGCCATCTTCCTCAAAGTATCCATAAGAATCAACAACTAAAATTTTGGGGCTTACCACTTTCTAGTCTCCAAGTACTTTAGAACAAGAACAAATTGAGGAAGATGTTAGCCAATGGGTATACTATGAAGAAACTGAGAGCTCTACTACGCTCTTGGAATATTTTCAAGAAACTTATCCTATCTCTCATCAGATGGCTCAAAATTTTAATTATCAAGGGAAATTATTGGGGGAAAATAAACAAGGTATACACCAACCTATATAATTACTAGCTAATAACAAACATCAAGGACTTGGGTATGATTCTAAGAAAAATAAATCCTCTATATCACCAAGTACTTCTAATAATGTGACTTTATATTTTATTCCTATTGAAGATATCACAAATGAATTCATTAAACTCTCCTATTATGATTTAGATGCGTCCTCCCTCTTTTCCACTACCATCCTTGTCATTGACCTTCCACTTTGTCATCCTGAACTCATTTATTGGGATTAACATGGATTTGCACACCTAAACTTATTTCAAAATAATGAGGCCTTTATTGAATTCATGGGTTTTTGTGAGGCCCCATGGGGGTCATAGATCAGGTTTTTTCTACACATTTGATCAACGTTCCTACTTTAGGGAAGATGAACTCAACCACAAAAGTAAAAATCAATAAAATAGTCAAAGATGTTTTTTGTGAAAACCTCCCTAAGGAACTTCTAGATCTATCAAAATTAAAAATAAAGGGTGTATCCTCTAATGAACACCTCCTTGGGGTGTTAGAGGATGAGGATGTTCATCTTCCCCTCATGGATACACAACAATCAAAGATGTCTCCTATTCTCATAGAGGAGCCAAAGAGATCAACTTGGGCACCTCAACTGAACCATGGCTCACATATGTGGCAACCTATTTGTCAATAGATGAGTATCAAAAAATTTCTAGCATTCTTCAAAGAGGTTCTATCACCTTTGCATGGTCATAATTTGATATTGCAAGGCTTGATCCTACATTAGTGGTTCATCATTTGATTGTTCATCCAAATGCCAAACCTTCCAAGTAGAAGCTTTTCAAAATGTATCCCCAAGTTGTATTACAAGTCAAAGTTGAGCTAGAAAAGTTGTTGGAAGCTGATTTTATTCAGCTTATTGATTACTCTAATTGGATCTCCAACATTGTTCTTGTTTCCAAGCCAATTAAGGGAATTTGTATCTACACTGATTTCAAAGATCTAAGTAAAGCTTGCTCAAAAAATGACTTCCTGCTTCCTAATATTGACATCCTTGTGGATTTAATGGTGGGTCATGTTATGTTGTCACTCATGGATGGTTTCTCTGGCTATAACCAAATTCACATTATAGTAGAAGATCAACATTAAACAACCTTCACAACTCCATGTAGAACCTTTTGCTACCAAGTCATGCCCTTTTATTTGAAGAATGTTGGTGCTACATATCAATGTGTCATGGCATCCATCTTCCATGATCTTATCCACATTATTATAGAAGACTATGTGGATGACTTGCTAAGTAAATCCAAAACTAGGGAAGAACACCTAGTCATCCTTGAATGCATCTTTACTCAATTGGAGCAAATACCAATTGTGGCTCAACCCGAAGAAGTGTGTCTTTCATGTCACGTTAGCTAAATTATTGGGTTTCATTGTGTCTAGGAGAGGCATTGAGGTTGATTTCGCTAAATTAAAAGCAATTATGGGTATGCCTCCTCCTAAGACACTTAAGTAGTTGTGAAGCTTGCAAGGAAAACTATAATCCATTTGCAGATTCATAGCTCAATTAGCGGATAAATATTAAACCTTCGACCATATGCTTCACAAAGACACCACATTTAAGTGGGACACTTCATGTCAACAAGGATTTGATAAGATCAAAGAATATTTGGCTAATCCACCTATTCTCATGCCTCCTATATCAGGAAAACCATTATCGGTATATATTTTGGCTACTTCAGTGGCACTGGGGGCACTTCTTGCATATCATGATGAGAATGGGAAAGAAAGAGAAATGTATTATACCAATCATACACACATTGGATATGAGCTTAATTATACCCCTATAAAAAGGCATGCTTGGCACTAGTATTCAGTTCCTAGAAGCTTAGGTATTACATGCTCAGTCATTCCACCAAACTCATTTCTAAGGTTGATCCCCTCAAGTATCTATTATCATGAACATCTTTGATAGGCCATGTGGCTAAATGGGTCATGCTTCCTAGTGAGTTTGATATTGAGTATGTCGATAGAAAATTAATAAAAGGTCAAGTTATCATAGATAAACTAGCAAATGCTCCTCTATTAGATGCCTATCCCTTGGTCATAGAATTTCTAGATAAGTCTGTCTTCACCATCACTAAATAGGCTTCATGGAAGTTATACTTTAATGGCTAATTTACTCAATATGGATCAGGTGTGGGTATTCTCTTCATCACCCCTCAACATGAACTTAAACCTAAGTCATTCAAGTTAGCTTTCCCATGCACAAATAATGTTGCAAAATATGAGGCTCTCATCACTATTTTGAGGATAGCAGTTCAATGGAACATCAATTGATTACATGTCTATGGTGACTCTCAGGTCATCATTAAACAATTCAAAAATGAATTTCAAAGTAAGGATGATAAATTACTTCCTTATAAATACATTGTTGATGATTTCAATAAGTAATTAAGCTACATCTAGTTTGAATAGGTCCCTCATCTTTAGAACAAACAACAAATGTGATGGCCACTATTGGATCCTTGTTATAAATGCCTCATGACAACCATGCATGAAAATTTTTAATCAAGCATCTTTTGATGCCTGCCTATGATCTCCTAGATACAAAAATGGTGTGTCAAATTGTTGTTTTCTAATCTCCCTGGTATCATGACATATGCACCTTCCTCCATGATAAAATTATACCACCCAACCTCACATGCAAATAACATTGATCATTCATCCAATGTTCATTCCATTACCCAATCCTAAGAGACACCTTATATCGTAAGGGGTATGGTGGGTCCTTATTATGTTGTTTAAACATTATAGAAGCCAATTTGGCATTAAAAAAAGTACATAATGGTATTTGTGGGGCTCACACAAGTGGAATGGTTCTTGAAAAGAAACTTCTTTGGATGGGTTATTATTGGCCCACTATGGACCATGATGCATGTGAGCATGTTAAGAAATGTGTTCCTTGTCAACAACACACCAATTTGATACATGCACCATCTCAAAAATTGCAATACATGACCTCATCATAGCCCTTCTCACAATAGGGTCTTGATTTAATCGGCAAGAAACATCCACCCTCATCCAATGGACATACCTTCATCATCATTACCATTGAATATTTCATTAAATAGGAGGAATAAATCCCCCTCACCCTCATCACTAGCCTCCAAATTTCCAAATTCATCTTATATCATATCATCTTCCAATATGGTATCCCCTCCACTATCATTGTCAACAATGGTAAACCCTTCAAAACACAACATGTGCAAAAAATTTGTGAGCAATTCCATATTCAACATTGTTGGTCCACTCCATATTACCCTCAAGGTAATGACCAAGTTGAGGCAACTAATAAAACCTTAATTAAAATCCTTAAGAAAGTTGTCAATGACACTATTCGTGATTGGAATCTCCACCTATATCCTGACCTTTGGGCTTATCGCACTAATATTTGTACCCCTACCAATGCCACTCTATATTCACTAATCTATGGTGTTAAAGCTATCTTGCCGATAAAATTTGAACTCCCATCTCTACACATCTCATTGAAGAATATCATCAATGATGAGAAGTATTAGGTTGCATGATTGAGTCAGTTAGGGCTTTTGGATGAACAATGCCTTAATACCTATAACCATATTCAAGCTTATAAGAATAGGTTATGAAGAAGTTATAACAAGAAGATTAGACCTCGCCCAATTCCAACTCAACAATATTGTTCTTAAAGAGAATCAACAGACCTAACCAGATTGAGAAAAGGAAGGGAAGTTTGAAGCCAATTGGTTGGGTCCTTATGTCATTACTATAAAGTATGGTTTGGGGGAAATACCAATTTTCCACTCTATATGGTGAACCTTTGGATGAACCTATTAACATCATCCACCTCAAACGATTCTATTCCTAAATCAGTTGAGTTACCCCACCTTTCAAAAACTACAAAAATCCAAAAACATATATAGAATAGTAAAGAGAAATAAGTCATCCTATGGTGAAAACCACCCTTGGTGGCACCTTGAACGAGTACGTATGGTGAAAACATAGTCATAGGTGTCATTCATAGGGGGCATAATCTTTATCTACCTCATCTCCCCTTATCCATGGCCTTTCATGCATTCACTTAACATCTATTTGCACCTACATAATATATGTTTCCATCTACAAAATATCTATAATATTTCTCGCTCCCCTCATCCACCTCATGGTATATATTGGTTGAGAATTCAATGAATTGGATTTACTATCTCAATTCTTGAGCTTCATTCGTTTATCTTGGAGTACACCCCATGAATCCTCATGCACTCTAGATACTAGAAATCTTTCTACCAGTTAGGCTTTCACTTGTTGTCATCAGTTGTATATAGTGTATATTGTGTCAATATGGTGTCATCATCTATGTCCATCATTATACATACCTATTTCTTCCATCCTTGTTTTTTTTATGTCACCAATAATCCCCTAATAAGCCCGCATTTCAACAAAATCTATTAGCACCCTTTAGTTTTAGGTATCTTGGCCATTCCTTGTCATATAGCATCCTAGGTTCTATCCCATCCACCTTAGGTCTTTGTAAGATATATCATTCCTCACATCAGACCACATTAATCCACCCATCATCCTTATGAAAAATGATAGTAGATATCTCTTGTTATTTTTGGGTGCTTTCAAACTCTGTTTATCTTCTTGAGCTTCCTACTCAAGGTCACTGCAATCCATCATATCATGATGTGCTTTGATAGGTAGAAATAAGGGGCATGCCTTAGGTTTTTTTTGTCGTGTTTTCCTAGTTTCCTCGCGTTGTACCCACCAATATCTATTACAATCTTGTGTTACATTGGGGCATCCTCTTGTGCTTGTGGTTTTCCAACATCAGCCCTACTAAAGCCCTTTGTAACTTTGTAGGATGTTGGACTAACCTTTTGTTTGTTGCATCAACCCTATGCATGCAATACAAAGTCACCTTATTTCATTATATCTTGGTGCATAGTATCCCATACTAAATAAAATTAAGTACTCACTACATGGCAGTCTAATAAATAGTACTAAATTTCTCAATTATGTCTCTCATCCTACCATCCCCCGTCCCTATCAACCTCTCTTTCTTATTTATTACCATCATCCTTTTCCTCATAATTGGGTTTTAAATGTGAAAATGTGTCCCTCTTTTTCTTTTCCAGCTGGATTTTGCTTATACTTGGTTGATACACTACGGTTTCCACCTAGCATACATGCATCTCCTATCATTTTTATAATCATTAGGTTGCATTAAGTTGTTTAGAATTTGTTATTCTAAGCATCTTTTCTCATTTTCATTATCATTTAGATTACATTAAGTTTTTTAGAATTTTTTATTCTAAGAATCTTTTCTCATTTCCATTCTCATTTAAATTGCATTAAGTTGTTTAGAATTTGTTATTCTAAGCATCTTTTCTCATTTCCATTATCATTTAGATTACATTAAGTTGTTTAGAATTTTTTATTCTAAGCATCTTTTCTTATCTTTTAGATTGCATTAAGTTGTTTAGATTTTGTTATTCTAAGCATATTTTCTCATTTCCATTCTCATTTAAATAGCATTAAGTTGTTTAGAATTTGTTTTTTTAAAGGGGTAAATGCTTTTGACCCAGAGCTATGAACCAATGAGGTCACAAACGGGGGACCTCATCCCCAATTTAAATATTCAAAAATTACACCCCAGTGGGGTTTGAACCTTGATGGCAAGAACAGCACAACTTAACTATCATACCATTTTGTTGTTGGCAAGTTGTTTAGAATGTGTTGTTCTAAGCATCTTTTCTCATTTTTCTTATCATTTAGGTTGTGTTACATTGTGTAATCATTTATTCCCATTATGTAGTATCATTTAATCATTAGGTTCGTCCATCAGTTTTAGTTTCATCACATATTATCCATTCATATTAATTATGCATGTATCATATACATCCTTTACATAACATGCATTCATCATCATTACATGACATCAATAGATATAATAAATCATCATAATATCATTAGGATTCATATAAATACATGCACATCCATCTTGTATCACACATGATTAGTATGCATCACATCCTCATAACATACATATAGTTGCATCCTGCATCACCACTTTTCAATACATAATTAAAATAGCATTACATACATCATAATATCCAACACATCATCATAGCACCTAATCCTAAATACATACAATAACACCACATCATATCATATACATTATCCCTCCATAACATATACATATGCATCAGAGTCCATCAAATCAATAAATGTCCATCCACATAGCATAAATCCATGTTCATCATAATACACCAAATGTATAACATAAATAAATGTCCATCATAATAAAGTACATCATATATACATCATCCATATACATCAAGGATCAATTTCATAAATAAATACATCATATCATCACCTATACAAAATGACTAATCAAAAAAGTCATAAAATACCTATGTATCAATCAACATCTAACTATTTAGCCTTTGTCCTTCCTACCCATTGCTCCCTAAATCTAAATGTGTGGGAAATGGTGGCACTCATTTGGATTCTTTTGTCCCTCCTCCTCCACACTCCTCATTGGTCCCGTGGACCCGCTCCTCGAACTCTCTATATCAAAGAAGCTAAGCCCTCTCTCCTTTGTTGGGATTGTGCCAAAATATAATTATTTGTAGTATTATGCCTCCTTGCTCACCCATAAAAATTGGCATGCTAGATCAACCATCCTTGCCCCTCCTCCCTACATACTAGCAGTGTCCCTCTCCTACTTGTATCTATCTCGATTTCTCTATAGTCTAGCCCTCCCTAAATCCCATGCATCCAAATCTAGGTAAAGGCTATCAATTCATCTCACTCCTCCTAGAGACTATCTCACTCTACCTTCATAGTGGCCAAATCATCCTACATTTGTTGCAGCTATCCTTTTAGAGTGGACACTTGGCTCTCTAGTATAGCCAACCTACTCTATAAGTCCTCTCGCTCCTCCTCTCCACTCTATTGAGGTGGTGTCACATCCTCTAGAGGTGACATTTTGGGTGATATCCTTGCCTCCTCATCTACATCCATCATATCCCTCTACTACTCCTCCTCTCCCTCCCCTCTCTTCCTATTGTTACCTGATGCAGTCACCTCCTCCTTCATGATATCCTTGATGAAAATGTCATTTCCCTACAACCACTCACTCCAAATGATCCTCCATCTCTTGCTCCTCCTCATTTCCTCAATGACCACCTTCATCCTCCCTACTACTGTCTGAAACATAGAAAAATAGGTTAGGGTTCAAAACACATAGGGTTTTATACTAAATTTGGAATGTTTCACCAAAATTACTATAAATAGAAAGGGAAAAATTGGGTGTAATGAACCTACCTATTTTCTATTTCATTTAGGAAATGAGATCCCTCGTATAAAAATCCACTTTCAACCCTTAGGTGAGTGAATTCTTTGAGGAATCTTTCAATTTACTTTATGTGTGTGGAGAGGGCAAATATGATTGAAAAAAACTTTCGGGAGATGAAAATAAGATATAAAATGACCTTAAATTCATAACCTAAGACCCGATTGATGTATATGTAACATAACTCTAACGAAAACAATCAACTTTATGCAAATTGGATGAGTGGAAGACACTTAAAACCTACCTCAAAATCAGTTGCAGAGTCTCTTTTGATAGAAACAATGACAAAAATGACTGAACAAGGGTTTTGGGAGAAATATTAAAAATACCAAATGCACTCATTTATGACATGTAAAGGTTACATTTTATAGATGAAACATAGGGCTATTAGAAACAGTAAAGCTTCTAGAAAATTTGGGAATAGAAAATGTTGTGTACCTATCACAAAACACTATTTCCAAAAGTTGTCATAGGACTCATTCGCCCATAGGTAAAAGGGTCTTTTTTCACCTTTCCAAAATTGATTTCTAGGTCCTCTTCTCCTGTGTATGCACTTCCAAATCCTTCGGGTTTCACTGTCGGACAGGCAGAAATAAAGTCGGGATCTAAGTTTCTGTGAGATGACAACAAAGGTGACAACAAATGCAACTTTGTAGTTTTGTACTTTTGTGATCTTCAACTTTTCTTCAACCTATGAACCTGCAACACAAATACAAGAGGAAAAATTGTTTATTTTTGGTGAATGGGTGTTTTCCTTGCTCAAACCCCATTTTGTTAATTAAACCTTTAAATGAAATGAAATAGTATGAAAGGATTGATGAATGAACAACTCAATGTTGTAACTCACTAAATCCTTGAATAAACCTTGGAAGACTGAAATCTTGATATGGATCTTGCATGAAATAGCTTCAATGGATGTGGATCTTGATGCTTGAATCTTGCTTTGAATATTTGACTTGAATGATTGGATTAGATCTTGAAACCTACATCACAATGTTATCTCCAAAAACATACATGATGCAAGAAGACTTTGACATGATGAATGGATCTTGAATGCTACAATAAAAATCTAATATATCTACTCTTGAATGACCTTGATCATAAACCTTCACTCTTGTGAAGTCATATAAAAATTCTAGCTTCTTAGATGTTGAAATGATGAAATAACCTTGTATTTATAGGTATGTATCCTTAATTTCCCGAAATTAAAACATTACAAGCCGACATTTGAAATTTGAATTTGGGATGATAAAAATACCACCAAAATATGATTTAAAAATGGGTTCAAGATCTTAGGGAGGACCCATTTTCCCATGGCCCTAATTCCTAGAACACACATTTCTCAATGTAAAGTGTTATGTATTGGCATTAATTATTGTTCAGTTTCCTCTTCGGAAAATGTAATTTATTAGGCTTGTAAATGAATAAAAGGGCTAATTAAGCTCAATTTAATTAAGAGGGTCCAAATAAGTGTGTAAATTTAAAAAGGTACATTTAACAACACTAAATTAAGGCATTACTAAATCCAATTTAAAATAGGAGGGCCCAAACAAGTGAGAAAATGTAAAGGGTTACATTTTTCTACACTATATTTAGCCCCCACTTTAGTGAGAGGAGGACCTTGCATCAAATTCACACTAAAGTAGAAAAATACACATCAAGATGGGTCCAAGTGTACAAGTGTTAGTGAGATAGGATGACAAAGATCAAGGAGGTGGTCAAGCACCCAGGATCAAGATCCTATGGAAAACCAACATAAGCACAAAGAGACACACACAAGATGTATGATATAAAGCAGCAAGACAAGATACACAAACATACAATGTTAAAGTTAAAGCGAAGAGAAAATAAATATGGACTAGTAATTTGTATTATGACACATCCATACAACACATGGCTCAATAGGAAAGCAAGTTGTGTTATGCTTGGTGGCCATGAAAAATGCAAAGGCTCCACAAGCAAGAAATTTGTGTTATGCTAGGTGGCCTTTGGAAAAATACACTCACAAGGGTTAGTGAAATCTATTGTCCACTAGGTGAGCCCCCAAGGGTAGCAAATGAGAGAATATTATAAGGCTCCCATACCATACCAAAGTTATGCCTCTAATAAATTTAATAAGGCACCACACAATACGAAATTTGAGCTTTATAAGGCTTAGCAAGTTGCATTATGCTAAACACTTATGAACAAAATGCAAATAGGATAAGACATGTTCAAAGGGATTTTTCTTAGTTCATGAAAGGTATCCTCTTAGGGAACATCGTGCCTAACATCTAAAAGAGAGGACTATTCAAGGATACAAGATTCACAACCTAAGAAATGCAATCCATATCATTACCACTAAGAGGAATATCATATGCTCAGAAAGGTCACGCTCTTGAAGGAAATCAAACCCAATGTCACCAAGAAGAAGACACATCACATGAATTGAGAATACTACACTTTGAATAAAATAATTCATACTTCCTAGGAGGTATATAATATCATCACTAAGAAGGGAACATGCAAACAATGAACAGGGACAATATGCCCCCCACTTAAAATGCCAACATACTTGTTATGTTGGCATTTTAAGTAGAAAGAGAGAAAGATGGGGTCTTTGAAAAGAATGCATACCTCAAATAATTAGTTATCCTTTCCCCCCAATCATAGAGACAAAGACAACCACCAAGAACCATCATGTTTCTACCAAGAGAGTTATGGTTGCACCTCATATTATACCACCATGAATGGCAATGATTAAGACATATAAAGCTACTAATGCTACATGGCAGTGAGCAACAAGATAGGATGAAAAATGGTGTCAATTAGAGGAAATAGGTGCATAAACAAAAGGGAGAGAACCACAATCCTTAAGGTGTTTTTTTTATTTAAAGCCTTACATTCATTAGTAGAATGACCATGAACTCTATGATATGCACAAAATGAACTTTTGTTGTAAAATTTATTTCGCATTCCTGGAGGGAGAGATATCAAGTGATCTTGGAGAAGTCTCGACAAGATACTCTCTTTATCAATAGTAGATGTTCCTTTATTTTATTACAAAGATATCTCTTGCTTAGTACATGATGTCATACATACACAAGACTCTTTATATTGTGAGATTTTACACTCTCCCTTAAAGGAGGGCATAAAATCTAACAAAACCAAATCATTATGAAGACATGTCCTAAGAGTGTTTTGGGTGATGACATTGATATTAAGCGAAGATTTCTTTGATTATTTTGTTTCTTTCGAAGGACAATAACCAAGAACACTAGTTGTTTCTATCAATTCAAGATACACTACTGTTAAAGTTGTCTTACGAGAATATTTTGTAATAGTGTTGGTATTGAGTGAAGGCTTTTTTGATGCTTTTGTTTCTTTTGAATTACAATAACCAAGACCACTAGTTGTTTCTTGTGTATTAATCTCTATAGGGACACATATACCTTGTTCTCTAGCACCACATCCTGTTTCCACTATAACCAAGTTGTTTCAAAAGCTCATAACCTCTTCCGTTAATATTTTCCATTTTTTTTGGATTCGGTGGTTGTTCATAATCAACTTCATCAAAGTTTTTTGTGTAATTTTCTTCTTCTAAAGTGGTTGAAGTGGATGGTTTTGGTGGTTCTTCTAAATTTTGTGTTGACATTACCACTAGTTCTTTTCCCTTTGCAGAATTTTTTTGTTATGATCTTGTATTCTCCCATGAATGTAGGTGTAAAATATAATGAATCCCAATCATCATCCAATAACTTTGTGACCTTTGCAATATTATTTTATTTTTCTTTCTCTTGCACAGGTTCCACTTGTGTCATTGGTGTCAATATTTTCAAAGGACTTTCCTTGTATTTCTCAGCATGCAAACAACTTTCTAGTTCAGGTTTGGCCTTTATCATATAAACCTTGTTATAGAAATATTTCATTATACGATGAAGAGTTAAAGGTACCCCATTCATTGCATGAATCCAAGGTCTACCAAAGAGAAGATTATATGAAATATTATCGAGCATGACATTGACAGGAGTTTGCAACGTGACCTTTCTAACTGAAACATGTAATGTGATCACACCAAGCGGCTATTTTCCTACGTTATCAAACCCACGAATAGACAAAGAATCAAGTTCAAGTGTGCTCTTATCTATTCCAAGATTATCCAAGAGGCTTACACTACACACGTTGATGGATGATCCATTGTCAACAAGGGTTCTCTTTATTCCAGTCATATTAATATGAGATATTATCATAAAGGCTTGATTTTGTTTTTGCACGTCCAAAGGGGGTAGCTCACTTTGGTGGAAAACAATGTCTAAATTCATTCCTTGAATTATGGATGCTATATAATTTGGTTGCACATTAGGAGGGATAGGAACTTATTGTAAATCACTTTGAAGCATGTTATGATAACTAGGTGAGGCTTGAATAAGATCCCATAAGGATATCTTAGCAGGAGTATTTTTAAGTTGTTCAACAAGATCATACTCCTTTCCACTATGTGAAGGAAAACGAGGAGCACTAGGCAAGATAGGTTGAGGCAATGGTAATGAAGTAGAAATGGTTTATGGTTGCCTATTGTTCCTTGTATTATATGTGTGAGCAATGGTATTGTAACTCAGTTGTGAAACATTGTTATTATCAAGTTGCATTGTAAAGTTCAAGATATCTCCTGGACTTAATGGTTTCTTTTTAGGTGGTTCTAAGATAAACACGAATTTATTTTGAACTTGAGGTTGATGTGAGGGTGGATAGAGGATAAGAAGTGGCTCAGGAGATCGCTTCAAGGGATATCTAATGTTCATAAGCTCAAAATAATTATCCTTATTTTGATGATCCTTTAGAAAAGGAGAGTCTAGTGTTATGTTATCATTTTCATCTAATGAAGCCACATTACTATTGTTTTAAAGGCATGCATCAATTCTATCATTCTCTTGCACCATGATATCTACCCTAGTAGGAGAGTTTTTAGGAGAGGAGCAAACAAGATGTTGATCACATTCTATGGTTAGATTTTGCAAGATAACTCCATCACATGTAGGGGAGGCATCAAGAGAAGAAAAACTATGATTTTCATGCTTACCAATGATTGGATCCTCTTGTTCAAGTAAATATTCCTAAGTGGGAGAAGCATTAGGAGAGGAATAAATAAGATTCTCATTACTCTCAATGATTCTATCTTCTAACACCAAATTATCTTCTTCACAACTAGGAGAGATATTAGGGGAAGAACAAATGTGATTGTCGTGGTTATCTATGATTTCATTCTCTTTCATTAAAGCATTCTCAAAAAAAAGAGATGAATGGAGACTAGGTAAAGTGATGTTAAGAAATGTGTCAATGATCTCATTCTCTTATGCCATAATATTTTTCCAAGTAGGAGATTTTTTAGAAGAGGAGCTTATAAGATTGTCATGACTCTCAATGGGTGTATCTTCTAACACCAAAATACCTTTGTCATAAGTAGGAGAGGTATTGGGAGAAGAGCAACTATGATTGTCATGATTGTCTATGCTTACATCCTCTTTCACTAGCACTTTCTCACAAATAGGAGAGATATTCGGGGATGTGTAATTAAGGAATGTGTCAACCATTTAAATCTCTTGCACTAAGATATTTTCATGAATAACATGCTTGTTAATGAGATTTTTCTTGGCATACTTGGAAAGAAAAGATACTAACATTGTGAATTATGAAAGATAAAACAAATGTCCTATAGATCTGATGATTTTCAATGCTAAAATAAATTTCAAATGATTTAAAATTGCTACACTAAATGGATGATTAGACCTGGATGCATAAAACGAAAATTCCTAAAAAATTGCCAAATTGAAACAGTGGGTTACTAGGAGATCTAGGAAGTGCAGAAAATCACAAAAAGCTTAGAAAAGATGGTCTTAAGAGGCCCCGACGGACTCATTCTCCCATGGGCGAATGGGTCCCTGTTTAGGGTTTTTAAAAATAAAAAATGCAATTTCTGAGTGATTATATGTGTTCTCTGTTCCAAGTCTTGGATTGTAACTTCTGTAACAGAATTTTCCAGAATTTGATGTCTAAATGCAAGTGAAATTAATGACAAATGATGAACTATATGACACTTTTTTAAATACAATTTGAATAATTTTTTTGACTTAAGTGACTGGAAGTATGCTATTATGTAAATACTATGAAAAATCAATCTAACATTATATAATTTTTGTTGAATTTTCAGATTTAAAATGAGTGCAAAATGCAAGTTTACACCTAAAATGCAATGCTACTTTATGCCAAATTTAGAAACCCTAAATGCAATGAATTAATTCAAATTTTAGATTTAGGGTTTGAATGCACTCAAAATAAAAAAAATTAGAATGTTCAAATACTTAGGTTCACCAAAATGAAACATAGAAAAATGGTGTAGGGGTTCAAAACACATAGGGTTTCATACTAAATTTAGAATGTTTCACCAAACTTACTATAAATAGAAAGGTAAAATGGGGTGTAATGAACCTACCTATTTTCTATTTCATTTAGGAAATGAGATCCTTCCTATCAAAATCCACTTTCAACCCTTAGGTGAGTGAATTCTTTGAGGAATCTTACAATTTCCTCTGTGTGGATGGGGTAAATATGACAACACTTTTGGGAGATGAAAATAAGATAGCAAATGATCTCAAATTTGTAACCTAAGACCTGATTCATGTAGATGTAATATAACTCTAATGGAAACATTCAACTTTATGCAAATTGGATGAGTGGAAGACACTTAAAGCCTACCTCAAAATCAGTTACAGAGTCTCTTTTGACAAAAATAGTGACAAAACTAACTGAACATGGGTTTTGGGAGAAAGATTAAAAATACCAAATGCACTCATTTATACATGTAAAGGTTGCATCTGATAGATGAAACATAGGGCTATTGAAAATAATAAAGCTTCTGGAAAATCTAGGAATGGAAAATGTTGTGTACCAGTCACAAAACACTACTTTCGGAAGTTGTCCTAGGACTCATTCACCCATAGGCGAATGGGTCTTTGTTCACCTTTCCAAAATTAATTTCTAGGTCCTCTACTCCTATGCCTGCACTTCCATATCCTCTAGATTTCATAGTCGAATAGTCAGAAATAAATTCGATATCTAAATTTCTATGAGATGACAACAAAGATGACAACAAATACAACTTTGCAATTTTGCACTTTTGAGATCTTCAACTTTTCTTCAACCTATGAACTTGCAACACAAAAACAAGAGGAAAAATTGTTTGTTTTTGGTAAATGGAGGTTTTCCTTGGTCAAACCCCATTTTGGCAATTAAACCTTGAAATGAAATGAATGATGAATGAACAAATCAATGTTGCAACTCACCAAAACCTTGAATAAATCTTGGAAAGACTTAAATCTTGATATGGATCTTACATGAAATAAATTCAATGGATGTTGATCTTGATACTTGAATCTTGCTTTTAATATTTGACTTGAATGCTTGGATTAGATCTTGAAACCTACATCACAATGTTAGCTCCAAAAACATGTATGATGGAAGAAGACTTTGACATGATGAATGGATCTTGAATGTTGCAATAAAACTCGGATATATCTGCTCTTGAATGCCCTTCATCATAAAACTTAGCTCTTGTGAAGTCACATAAAAATTCTTGCTTCTTAGATTTTGAAATGATGAAATAACCTTGTATTTATAGGTATGTATCCTTAATTTCCTGAAATTAAAGCATTATAAGCCGACATTTGAAATTTAAATTTGGGATGATAAAAATACCACCAAAACATGATTTAAAAATGGGTTCAAGATCTTAGGGAGGACCCATTCACCCATTGTTGAATGGGTCCCAGACCCTAATATCTCGAACACACATTGCTCAATGTGAAGTGTTATGTATTGGTATTAATTATTATTGAGTTTCCTCTTCAGAAAATGTAATTTATTAGGCTTGTAAATGAATAAAAGAGCTAATTAAGGCCTAATTAAGCTCAATTTAATTAAGAGGTCCCAAATAAGGGTGTAAATGTAAAAAGGTTCATTTAACAACACTAAATTAAGGCATTATTAAATCCAATTTAAAATAGGAGGGCCCAAACAAGTGATAAAATGTAAAGGGTTACAGTTTTCTACACTACACTGCCAATCTTTTTACTAGGACCATAGGTGTTGGTTGGTGTCTCTCCCACCATGCTACATATCGTTGTGTGGTCTTGACGCCATCGACTCCCCCATGCATGTCCCATATTGTCTCCTCTACATATCTCCATGAACGTGTTGCTACTCGCAAAGCTATCTGCAACCCCCACTCCCCTATCTATTAGGAAATTTGTGCAAATATTTGAGGAAACTCATGGATATCCTATACCACCTCAAACTATTGTGTGAGATTTTATGGTCAGTATCTCTCAATAAGATAAGGATGTCTCCTTATAATGTAGTAGCTACTAAACATGTACCTTGACCATTCATCATCCTCCTCCCACCCCTTGTCACCATGGAATGGTCTCCATACAATCTCTCCCTCCTTCACCTCATCCACCATCCTCCTATACTATGTTATACTACATATCTCCTATCTTGCATTCCCCTCTCTATCTAAACACCATTGGCTCCTTGAGATCCCTCTCCAAGTTTTCCCCTATAGGTTGTGTCACTATGAGATGCTCCCACACCCATATCTGTAGTATATTAATATGGGTCATGTTCTACCCTCCCTTGCAGCACACCATGTGAAAATAACTATACAACTATGTAAGAACATAAGGGGACCATGCATATCTCCTCCTCCATCCCACCACCTTTCCAAATGTAATATTGAGGAATCATCCACTCTTATCTGACAACAGTACCCCATTGATCAATCCACATATATACAGTTTCGCGTTGAGCACTTGATCATAGCATCTATCCATGTCTAGAAACATACCCCTTGTTGGCATGTTGGTCATGTTGAATTTTCTCTCTAATAGTGTTGGTATTGTCACACTCGATGCCATCACTTGTGGGCCCCTGATGGGTAACCTTAATATCCTCCAAATGTCCTCTAAGGTGGCGGCCATCTCCACTATTAGTGGAATGTGCAAGTATTTAATCGCCATATCTTTGTGAAGGCTTTCAATAGTGGTTTGAGTGCATAGATGGTCAAAATCATTGCCATGTGTCCTAATCTACATGCATCAAGGCATGACTAGTCCTCCTCATTAGATTACACGATCAGTTGTTGAACTGTTAGCTATCACTTTAGAGTCTGTAGGCTCACCACAACCTACACCCATCCAATTTGCGTGTCATTTTTCTATCTTTTTTTTTCATTCAAATTTATTCTAACTCATTTGGTTGATTCACCCTTCAGTGACATCTACCTATCCCCTATGGATCTGCCCTTTAGGTGCATCTTCCCATCCTTTGGTGGATTCACTCTTTGGGTGCATTCTCCCATCCTCAAGAAAATCCACCCTTGAGCACATATGCATATATTATAGTGGATCCACCTATTCACAGTGTATTGACCCCTTCTCTATGGATCCTCCCTTCGAGCATATTCACCTCTCCCACACATCCAACCATCCCCTACGGATTCACCCTTTGGTGAATCTTCCTATCCTCTAGAAAACCAACCTTTATATGGCGCATCTTCCCCTTGGGTGAATCTGCCTCTCCTCTAGTAGATCTACATATCTATGTGTTAGATACATAGGACAACTAAGAGGGGGGTGAGTCAGTTGTATACTTTAAAACATCAAAAACTCTCATCAATATTCAGATATGCATTAGCCCTTAAACCCTTTACAACTATTAAAACCTTATCATGCTTTAACATAATGTAAACATATGAAACAGTAATGTAAACACATCCAAACACATAAGAACACTAGATTTATGTAGAAAACCCAAGAAGGGAAAAACTGCAGTGAGGATTAGATCACTAAATAGCTCACTGCCTAGAAAGATAGAGAAAGGCTCACTGTCGATGGCTCACTTCCAAAGGGTCCTCACTATCTAGAAGAAGGGGTGGCTCACTACTATTTTGAACTAATAATAATTCATCTCTCATATGCCAAGGGTACAGTTCCACTGAAGCACAAACAACTCATCAAACAGACTTAAATGTAGACACCTTTTTTCTCACTACATTAGGAAGTCATAGGCATTAAGTCTCGCGCTCATATCATCACACTTGATTACATTCACATATTTCACATCACACACTCTACTCTTAACCCACACAATAATTATCCTTGTATTTATACCCTCTATGACCTAAAACAATCTCAATTAGGTTGACCTTAAGGAAATGTATGCACCTCAATCGTGCAACATCAAATAGGTCAACACCGAACACTTCCACAATATAAAGAACTAAAGAAAAACCATGTCACTACTTAATTGGGACCCAAATATACACTAAAACACTTCTCAACACTTCCTCAAACAACAATTATCCTCTATAATTAGCGCTAGCACACCAGGTCAGCCAAACTTGCACTAACACTAACAAGTGACTCTAAAACACACCTCTCCAGGTCTGAAAACATCTCACGGACCACACAAAAACAATACACAACATCCATACAACATTTCAAAATATTCCACATTATCTTAATATTCACCACAACTACTGCAACTACTTGAAACTAAAGAACACCTTCATTATGTGCAACCAGACACATTGGCACAAGCATCCAACACAAAAAAAAAATTGTAGAACAACTCAACACTTGAAACTTCAAGGGAACATAGATACAAACATCATAAGCATGTTCCCATATCCACAACACCAGAGCCTTCACTACGGAGAAATGTGAAGAAATTTCATTTCTCCCAGACACCCTATTTCACTAGATAGACATACTGTCAAACACATCTTCCATTGTAGTACTATCCAAAACTAGAAACTCTAGATATGATACCTTTGAATACCTCTAATCATCACTTCCAAATCACATGAGCATATATTCAATCATGAAGAAATGCAGAGAAAAACATTGAACACCACTTTGTCACACTGAACTCTCTTTTATTCAAATTTTCTCAAAAGCACTTGGAAACCAAGTGAATCAACTTTATCACTAACATTACTAACATCTCTACAAAAAATATATAGCATATGCAACACTTTCCAACTGTAACACTCTTCCCCAAACACAAGTCAAGCCAACAACCTCTACAACTATACTAAAGTAAGACATCAATGATAACACCAACACGTGTTGGCATCAATACCAATAATTATATCTACATATAATCAATACCAGTAGCATTCCAACACTCTCTTAAAACACAGGTTTGACATCAATGACAACACCCATGCAACTCACAAAGAACTCAAGCTTCCAACATCTCCAAACTTCCGACAATTTCCCCCTTTCTCATTGATGGCAACACCTGCTTTCTAAAAAACTATCAACAACAAAAGCAACCAACAACAATACTGCAATAAGCAGTACTCCCCCTTACTAGTAAAACTCTTTACTCTTCATCCTCTCTCTTCATATAATTCTTAGATCCTATAACACCTACAAACACTGAAAATTGGCTTAGGCCTGCGACTGCATTTTTCATCATCAATTCAAGATACCCGCAAAATGATTAAATGATTCTATCATTTAATTATAACTTAACATCCTAATTACTCTAATTAATTAAATAGTTTTAACTATTTAATTAATTCATTTCATTTTTCTTCTAAAATTGGTTAATTAAGTAAATTAAATTAATTTAATTTAATCACGTCACTAATTAATTCTAATCTCTTTTTTTGATTAATTAAATAAGTTTCCTAAATTATTTTAATTCCGGCATTTAAATTAAATCTCTTCTTCTTACTAATTAAATAAGTTTCCTAAATTTATTTAATTTCCCACATTTAATTAAATAAATGATTATTCATTTAATTAATTAATTCTATCTTCTCATTTAAAGTGCTTCCTTAAATTGAATATTTCATTTTGATTATGGAATCATGTACACACAACTTCTTCCACAAAGAAAGGAATTAATTTTATAATTAATTCTTCTATTTGAGCACATGTCTCCTAAATTTTCAATCTAATATCTTATGCATAATTCTCTCCATTCTTGACTAACACTGTCTCTCAATTCACTCACCTAACTAATTTTTCATCTCCTTTTGACTCACACACTCTTTTAGTTACATCTCTTGACTAATCAATCAAATTAGCTAACTATCCAATCAATTTAATCAATCAAATTAGCTAACTATCCAATTGATCTAATTAATCAAGACACTTAATTATTCAATCAGATCCTCACACTCGATCTAGACCATTCTAATGCAAATCAATTTTGATCATCGAATCTGTGAAGCTTCTATAAAAGAATATTTTTAACTCTATTTTTGGGTAATCACAATCTTCAAAGTTTTGTTGTCAAAGTACTTATAGGCTAATATTGCACACTCATGATCTAAGTGCATTTGAGTATTTCAAAGAAAATTTGAGGAGAATAATGGAGATGAGTCAAGAAAGCATGGGAATTAGGTGATATTCTTCTTGTTTATTGAATTCTTTTGTGGCATTGCACTTCATTATCGATTTGGGGATCTTAGCATGATCTAGGAAATTTGTGATTGTTGTCATTTTTATGCTTTCTTTGTTCCTAGTTATTTTCCCTTATCACATTTGGTGAACCTGATGTGAAGTCACAGACTTCGAGAAAATTCATAGAAAACTTGATTTTTGCAGGAACAGGTATGGAACAACGCATATGTGGCACGAAATGATGCATCTATGGCTTCTTGTGACGCATCTGACTATTGAAAATAAATTTCTGAATTCTAAAATTCTGAGTTTTGATTTTAATGGTTAAATTTTGCTATTACTAATTTAGAGTTTATAGCATGTGATCTGTTGGAGTTAACCTAGTTTTTGCAGGATGGTTGACAAAAGAAAAAATACAAACTTTCAAACTTCTAACATGTGGTTTTGCAGGACAATTGTCGAAGAAAAAAAAACAAATCTAAAACTTCTATTTTATCTTGCTTTCATTCATGTTTGGAGTCTACACATAGGATTTATTTTATTAATTAGACGGCTAATTAACCCTGCTTTGAGTCTTCACATAGTAGGTTGTTATTAATTAGGGTGGATTTATGACTATATTTTGTGCTTGATAAGGTTGGTAGGTTCATATGCTCTCACTTTGGGAAACCTCAGTGATCAAAAAAATAGACCCATCCTTATTCTATGTTACCCTTTAGAGAGTTAGACCTGCCCTCTTGGGTTGTGAGAGGGGACGATCCAACCGGAAATGAGCTAAATCCAAGATACTCCCGACAGGTATATAAATGTGAATGCTATTAAAAATCATAGCATTACAAGTGTGGATGTTTTATGCAGACAAGTGATTCCCTTAGTACTTGCATGGTACGTTAAAACTTGTAGAGCATAACCTATAGAGGTTGGGAGTCCTCCTTATCAGATCTAATCTTGCCTCATGTATAACCACCTGAATGGGTGCCCTGATTAAAAACCTTTTGTCTAGATTTCCAAAAACCTTTTATCTACTAGTGTAAGAATGATCGTTCCCAAGCCAACCCATATTATAGACACAGTCTAGTAGTAGAGATGACAAATTCCTTGTTCATGCAGGAATCTGGATCTTGGTAAGCCCAAGAAGTGAGTGCATTATAAGGGGGAGCCTATGCTACCAAGATCCTAATTCATCCACTCTAGATAGTGTGATTGGAGGAAACTCTAAGTGGGAGTCTGGTGGATATTGTCCTTGCCAACCTTAAGATTGTAATTATCTGTTTATTTATTTCAAACTCTCTGCTTGGCATATCTTATGGTGTGTTCAATCAGATCTGATCAAACAAAAACATCTAATAATCAATCTTAAACAAATCAAAAATTTGTCAAAACCTAGGACCAGTTCACTGATCAACGTATATGATGCACAGAATGACGCATCTGATATTTTGAGTCGCATCTGACATTCTAAGTTGCATCTGACATTATAAGTCGCATCTGACATTCTAAGTTGCATCTGACATTCTAAGTCGCATCTGACATTCTAAGTCGCATATGATATTCTAAGTCACATCTGAGATTTTGAGTTGCATTTGGAATTTTGAGTCGCATCTGACATTCTGAGTGGCATCTGACATTCAGAGTCGCATCTGACACATTTTGTGATGCATCTAATCTTCTAAACTGTATTTTTAGTCTAGAATGATGCATCTTCTTGTCATAGAAAATCTTACATTTAACAAACTGAAAACTCAGAAGATTTACTATAGGATCTCATTAACTGATTTACCCTCTACTGTAAACTTGATCTAGACCTGTGACCTACTCATATTTAGGTTCATCCTTAGTTTTTCTAATAGTTTCATCATTGTATTACCTACATCATCCTTAGCATACCTAGGAGAATCTGTGTGCATAACACTTTGTAGACCTTAGGGTAGATAAACTATCTTACCTTGATTGAAAATAGTGATTCAAATACAATTTCCCTTGACATATCATTTTACAATTTGTCCTTTGTCATCTTAGTGGAGTACCTCAAACTCACTAGGCTAGTTTGAACTCCACCTAGTCAACCATTATGTTTTTTATCCTAAAACATCATTGGAAATTCTAGTTGGAACCTTGCATCAAACTTGGTTAGTTAGTGACTCATCCCTTAGTTATCCAAAGATATTGATATATATTTTGCATTATACCCTAGTCTTTGCATGTCATAATTTATGCCAAAAAGACCAAAAACATAGCTTAACATTCATATCCTAGATATATGCATTTTAGACATTATCTTAAGTCGTACCTTAGTCATTGCATGTCATACTTTATGCCAAAAAAAAAACCAAAACATAGCTTATACTCTCACATCTTAGGTAGTTGCATAGCCTACAATTCACATCTACGTGTCATCCTTTTTTGAGCAAGTCTTATCTTATGGTCCAGACTAGATTACAAAAGAGACGATTAGAAATGGAGCCTTCATGACAACATGAGGACCTTTAGAATCCCACTAGTGAAATGAACCTTAGTCCTACACCTTACTAGGTCAATAACAATACCACACACATTGGGTCAACATCACAAGAACCTTCAAGGTCTAAATCATATGTCAACCCATTTAAAAACTTCCTCATAAGAGATGACCAAGGTCGTATCACTATTGAGGAACTTGAGGCAACAGCCCAGGATCCTAAGGTTGTTGAATTTTTTTATGATCTCATCATGCTCAACCCTCAGAGATTTTTAGCCAAACTCCTAGAGGATGGAGTTAAATTACCACCTGGATTTGACATAAACACACTACAAGTGGTGCCTTCACCAAGAAATGTCTCAAACCAAAACCAAGGTCATACGACACATATTCCACATAATGTTATACCTCAGGTAAACCTTAATATACCTTTAGGAGGAGCTACACAAAGTCCTTCAACAATTCACACTACTCCCATTTTTTGGATGCCCTTCACACCTGCACCTATAGCATCATCTTTTGCATAGTCCATGACACAGGCTGCAACCCAATCAACATCAGCACCTATAACACAATCAATAGCACAACCGATACGCACTAATCCATTTGGGACCTCAACAAACACCATGAATACTTCCTCAAACAATCCTTATGGATGCAAGAGAATAATATATTCAGGTTCAAGACCCACACCCACAGTTAATGTCAAGGGTACCACATATAGTCTTGCTATCCCCAAAAACAGTGCTACACAAGGACAACAAGGCACACATATGTTGTCTCATGTGAATTCAACACAACCAGGATTTTGATCAAACATCAAACACATCAAACACATCACAACAAGGTACCCATGTACAACCCAGAAGTCAAAACACACAAGGGAAACCCAACATGAACACCTCGTATACATATATACCTCAGGTACAACAACAAATTCCTTCATACACCTACCATGTGCCTACACAAAATGAGAGACCCAACAATATGAATGATCTACCAAACCCACACGTGGATGCTCTAACTGCATAAATGCTTGCTTTATAGAAACAAGTTGAGAACATGTAAGTAACAACCAAAAAATCCTACAACATGCACGACTTGCACCCATACCCCTTTGATAGGAGTATCTACATGCCTCCTTTTCCACAAGGATACACAATTCCAATCTTTTCAAAGTACAAAGGGACAGGCAACTCGATAGAGCACATCAGAGAATTTAGCATGGCTTGTGTTGACATTTCCTTAGAGCACACATACTTGATGATATTATTCCCTAGAAATCTTACGGGTCTTTCACTTGAGTGGTTTTCATGATTACCTGGGGGCATAACAACATGGTCTGAGTTAGCCAACAAACTTGTAGACAGCTATGCCTTTAACATTAAAAATGATATCACATTAGCCACCTTGTGTACCTCAAAACAAGAAGAGGGAGAGTCCTTTATCAAATACTTCCAGAGATGGAGAAACTTGGTGAGCCAATGTTAGGTAGAGATCCCTAAAAAAAAAAAAGGTGGACATGTTTGTCGAAAACCTCCTAGATTCTTTAAAAGACCCCTTGCAAGTTCATTGTTATGCACACTTTGTAGACCTAGTAGAAAAAGGAACAATGATTGAGAAATCACTTGTCACTAAGGGCACCCCTAGGCTCTCTAAGAGTACAAACAATCAACACACGTTCAATGACAAAAAAAAATATTGATCTCAAAACAAAAATGTCACAAATGACAGGGTTGTGGATACCAAAGCTATAAACAAAACTGGTCTTGTTGTCACTTTAATAGGACCTAAATCCTCAACAACTACACCACAAACCCCTACACCAACAGCAAATTCCATATAAAAAAATTAGGAACTAGGACCACAGAGACCACCTAGGCAATACATTAAACGCGGATACACTCCCATCAGAGAACCCATTGAAATGGTACTGAAAAAACTTGTTCAATCAGGTATCATATAACTACAGGAACCCACGTTTTACATGTCTAATTTTAAACCCTCTTGGTGGGATGATAATGCCTTTTGTGAATATCACCAAGGTGAAGGACATAAAACATACGCTTGTAGACAAATGAAAAATATTATTCAAAACCTTATCAAAGACAAAGTAATCAAGGTAGAGGGAAAAAAACACACTTCCAATCAAGATCACATGATAAATAACTCAAACAATTATATGGCTATTGGCTATAATTACAACAAAATCCTCCATCTTTGAGCTGTAGACAAACATATCAACACCATTACCATCAAGAAGACCCCAGAGTGTGCTATAAACACTTGCGGAACTATAATAACCATACTTGCCCATTTTCCTCCCTAGTAGTCCCAAGCTAAAGGTCATTTTAACTTGCTATATTATCTAGAGAAAACCCCAACACAAATACCCATATTGGAACTACTACACACATCACTTGAGCATAGGGCCATCCTAGATAAGATGATGAAAGAAACCTCTATCCAATACAACCTCAACGTCAACCGATTTCAAGCCATGGTTGGATTCCTTGTGAGCTCTCACATTGTTACCTTCTCTGAAAAAGACTACTCAACCCAAAATATGAACCATAATGACTCACTACACATTGAGGCCTTCATCCATAAAAATAAGATCAAACGAGTCTTGATAGACGGCGGAGCGGGATTGAATGTTTGTTCCTTAAATTTGGTTAAGGCACTGGGTTTTTCTAAAGCATGTGTGGATAAGATAAAGAGCATAGTCAATGAACAATCCTCCCAAGGCATATTAACACTTCCACTCCCAGTGGGACCCATAATGATTGATACGACTTTCCAAGTATTGGATCTGGAAATCCCTCATAATCTTCTCCTCAGTCAACCATGGATTCATGCCATGAAGGCCATTCCCTTCACATATCATCAATGCCTAATTTTTTCCTACAATGACACTAAAATTACTATCAAAGGTGACCCTGATCCCTTTGAGTATTGCATTAACCTATGAGGAGTCTTTGAACGTCAGGTACCACTTAACCATGAGGCCTCGGTGTCAAACTCATCCAAATACATTGATCCCTCAACACTCACTAGGACATTTGATGTCCCTCTATCATCTGCATCCACATCCTCTATTTTTGTTGCCAAATATCTAAACCCTAAGATCCAAATATGTGATATGGGATGTGGAGAATACCACATGAATAATTTACCAACAAATGACAATGTTATTGCTGCCAAAGCCGTCAAGATAGCTATAGAGGGAACACAAAAAGATGGTCGTGCTTGGATTGAAACCTTTTGGGATCCTGATACTACATCCACCTTTTTCCTATCCGCTTTCACTTCATCCTCCCATGTCCATGATAACCCAGTACTTGATCATGATTTTGTTGAGGGTATCCAATCATCATCTTTCCATCCCACCTACCCCAGGCTAGGATATGTATCTCCTACTGTCGCCTCTACCAATTCACCTTTCCAAGTCATCAAGGATGTGCAAGCTTCCTTTGACGTTAGCAGAACATAAAAGGATAGTCCCAAAGATTCTACTGATGACATCGCCACTCTCGTTTTTCCACTAGACATTCTTGTCACTTCACCCATTTCATCCATCTCACTCACATCCATTCACATTAGAGACATGGCTCAACAAGTCATGGCTCAAGAAAATAATAAAGGAAAAGCTCAAATGAATGACCTATCTTTAAAAGGAGATCAAGAATCAAGAGACATAAATAAAATAAAGGAAGATCAAGACAAGTCCTCTAGCCACCATAAAAATCTATTGGACCAATCAAAAATACAAGTTAAGAATGAGCAATAATTTCAAGAAAATTCCTCTATCCAAAATCAAAAGCTATTAGAGAAATCAAAAATAAAATTCAAAAGTGAAAACAAGTAAAATTCGATCTCCAAGTATGCCTCTCCATCAAAAATCACTGGGGGAATCTATCAAGGAAAAAGGTCAAGAAAAGAGCTTGTTGTTCCATAGTCTCTATCCATGTCACTCTCACTCTTACCATATATTCCATTCCACTCATCCATGTTCACATATCCATCATATCATCCCACCTTCATTGGCGATGTCTTTCAATGTGTCTTTGACAACGACCCCTTCACATACTCTAACTCATTGGTCACCCAAACTCCTTTTCATCTGAAGCCTAGTGGCCCACGTAGTGTGCACATTAGGGATCATACCATGGCCTCTTCATCTACTACTTCTATCATTCGTCATATTTTCCACTTACATTCTACATCCAAATCAGGTCCTTTTGTCCATCACAGTCATCTAAACAAGGTCAAGGCATCATCATGACGTATTAGTTTTACACAACTCCAAAAAGCTCGATTGAAACCACAAAATAAAAATAATAATTAAAATAAAAAAATAGTAAAGAGAAATAATCCATCCAACAATGAAAACCATCTCAATGGCGTATTGGATAAGTACCATGGTGAAAACCTAGCAAACAGGCGCCATGTGTAGACAATATTCTCTCTGTTATCTATTATCACTTCACGGGGTCTTTTCACCTTCACCCATATTAATATAATTGTCCCTCCTTCATTCCACGACACCCACAATAGGAGTAGTTACTAGTCCTATGGCTTGAGATTGGTTGACACTTGCAACATACCATGCAAAATTATTCTTACCATCCAATCCCACATAGTACCTGACTAGGGGCAAATAACTAACACCCATTCTTGGTGGAATAAGCCTCTAGATCTTCAAGACCTAACACACTTGGAAAACACAAAAATATTCAAAAAACATGTCAAAAATGTGAAAACATTTAGAAAACATGTCAAAAATGCAAAAGCATTCAAAAAATGTCAAAATCCAAAAAAATCCAAATAATCAGAAAACTACAAAAACAAAGTCAACGTCTGTCGTGTCACTATTTGTCATTGTCAAACTACGTTGCCTCTGCGATTGGACATAGGAAAGGCCATCTGTCGATGTGCCCCCAAGGCATTAGGTCAATCCTTTAGGTTTTTCAAATAAATAATGAAATCATGACTCATTCCTTTGTCCATAAAACAAAGTCAATGGTCATGTCAAACTACAAGGTCTCTGCGTGTATAATGTAGGCAAGGCCATCAATTGATGATCCCCCGAGGCCATACTAGGTCATTCCTTTAGGGTTCATCACATTCACTATCACACATATCAGATATCTTTAAATAAAACAAATCTTTTTCAGTCAGTCTTGTCGATCAAAGTCTAGTCGAACTACGTGGTCTTTGTGTGTTTAACATAGGCAAGGCTTAATAGCCCCCGAGGCCCTAGATGTCAATCCTTTTAGGGTTTTTCATTTCGTTCATATCACATGGTCATACACTAAACAACTCAAATGCAAGGTCAAAAAAAGCACACAATTCAACCAATTGACAATCAATCTAACATCAAATCTATCACGTCAATCATTTGGGAGTCTTCAAGATGTGTCCTTGACATCAGACTCTTTTCTGTCAACCAATTTATTCAAGATATGTCTTTCCTGAATCAACATCAAATCTATCAAATCGGTCATTTAAGAGTCTTCAAGATGTGTCCTTGATGTCAGACTCTTTTCTATCAACCAATGTATTCAGGATATGTCTTTCCTGAATCAACATCAAATCTATCAAATCAATCATTAAAGAGTCTTCAATATGTGTCCTTCTTGACATCAGACTCTTTCTTTTCAACTACGGGTCTTCATTATGTATCTTTCTTGATGTCATACCCTATCATGTCACCTATTCAGGATGTGTCCTTCCTGAATCCTGACCTTGGCAATAATCAGATTCGACATTTCAATTTTTCTTAGGATGTGTCCTTCCTAAAGAATGACCAGTCAGACTCGTCATCACCAAGTCAACTTGTGGAAAACAAACAAAGATCTGACACACATTTCTTGACAAGAATTTTTCATTTATTTTTAAATGATTTAATCTAATCATGTAACTAGCCACCTCGATGATGTCCTATGACGGATTTAGAGGAGCGACAATGTTACATGAGCATATCTTGCTTTTTGTCTTATCTTTTTCAAATTGTCATGTCACTAGCCACCTCAAGGATGTCCTGACAATAGGATTTAGAGGAGCAATGTATCATGATGATTGTCTTATCTTTTTGAAATTTTCATGTCACTAGCCACCTCAAGGATGTCCTAAAAATAGGATTTAGAGGAGCAACAACATATCATGATGATTTTCTTATCTTTTCAAAGTCGTCATGTCACTAGCCACCTCAAGGATGTCCTGACAACAGGATTTAGAGGAGCAATGACGTATCATGATGATTGTCTTATATTTTCAAAGTTGTCATGTCACTAGCCACCTCAAGGATGTCCTGGCAATAGGATTTAGAGGAGCAATGACGTTTCATGATAGGTTTTCTTTGGATTGTTGTTTGTGGTTTGTCTCGACAAAAAGATTGGGAACAATTGGGTTCCTAAGTATGAGTCACGACAATCCTTATCTGTGACTATTTGTTTTCAGCAAAGGCATGGCATTGCACACCATTGGTCTACCTCATATCATGGTGTTTCTTGTCCATTGCAATAAATCGCCCAATGATGATTAAAATGCAAATGCTTAGTATAAGGAAATCAAAGTGATGACATATCTTTCTTTCACGCTAACATAAATCATCTTCAAGCTAACAATATTCTTCCATCGTCTTCAAACTAACTGATTTCTTTCACCACCATCGAACTTTTGGCTATCCAATTACCTAATCAGGACAATTTCCAAAAAAAATTGATTTTTTCAAAAATTGTCATTTTTCCCAAGGGGTCATACCCTTACCTATTTCACACTGAGGCACAACTAGGGCATGTTATTCATTTTCTTTGACACAATGCAAAATGGACATTATGTCAAAGAGGGGAAAAATGTAGACACTAAAAAATGGCTTAGGTCTGCGACTGCATTTTTCATCATCAATTCAAGATAGCCGCAAAATGATTAAATGATTTTATCATTTAATTATAACTTAACATCCTAATTCCTCTAATTAATTAAATAGTTTTAACCATTTAATTAATTCATTTCATTTTTCTTCTAAAATTGGTTAATTAAGTAAATTACATTAATTTACTTTAATTGAGTTGCTAGTTAATTCTAATCTCTTCTTTTGATTAATTGAATAAGTTTCCTAAATTTATTTAATTTCCCACATTTAATTAAATAAATGATTATTCATTTAATTAATTAATTCTATCTTCTCATTTAATGTGCTTCCTTAAATTGAATTATTTCATTTTGATTATGGAATCATGTACACACAACTTCTTCCACAAAGAAAGGAATTAATTTTATAATTAATTCTTCTATTTGAGCACATGTCTCCTACATTTTCAATCTAATATATCATGCATAATTCTCTCCATTTCTGACTAACTCTCTTTCTCAGTTCACTCACCTAACTAATATGTCATCTCCTTTTGACTCACACACTCTTTAGTTACATCTCTTGACTAATCAATCAAATTAGCTAACTATCCAATCAATCTAATCAATAAAATTATCTAACTATCCAATCAATCTAATCAATCAAGTCACTTAACTATTCAATCAAATCCTCACACTCGATCTAGACCATTTAATGCAAATCAATTTCAACAGTCGAATTTGTGAAAATTCTATAAAAGAAGCCTTTTAACTCTATTTTTGGGTAATCACAATCTTCAAATTTTTGTTGTCAAAATACTTATAGGCTAATATTGCACACTCACGATCTGGGGGCATTTGAGCATTTCAAAGAAAATTTTAGGAGAATAATGGAGATGAGTAAAGAAAGCATGGGAATTAGGTGATGTTGTTCTTGTTTATTGAATTCTTTTGTGGCATTGCACTTCATTATCGATTTGGGGATCTTAGCATGATCTAGGCAATTTGTGATTGTTGTCATTGTTATGCTTTCTTTGTTCCTGGCTATTTTCCCTTATCACAACACCTACATTCTAGATCACTCTCCTCCTTTGCTCCTTAGACAATACTTTTCCATACTCTCCCCCTATGGTCTTTAGACCATATTCACTTCTACAATTCTCTCCATGCTTTTTAGATTCTCTCTCCCCCTTTGACATCAATGGAAAAGGGCCATAGAGTCATCCAACTCTTTTTCTCCCCCCCTTTGACAACACCTGCACCTTATCTACATACACCACTTGCAACACCAACAAGCAATTGCACTCAATTTTTCTACACTTTTCAGCACTATCTAGCAACCATTACTACCTACTCCCCCTAAGAGGTATCCTTCAGCATCAATCCAATACCAAGAATGTATCTTGAAATGCTTCTTAGACATATGCACATACTTATGCATCTAGTTGAAAGAATGAGGGGAAATAACCCCTAACTTCTCCCGAAGATACTTAGAAGTATCTTTTGGAAGAGCCTTTGTGAAAATATCAACAATTTGATCCTTAGTAGGCACATACTCCAACTTCACCTCATTCTCTACAAATTTCTCTCTCAAGAAGTGATACCGGATTGAGATATGTTTTGTTCTTGAATGCATTACCGTATTCTTTGAAATATTGATTGCACTTGTATTATCACACATGATAGAAATAGGTTCATCATATGAAACTCTTATATCCTTGAATGTTTGCTTCATCCACAAAACCTATGTACAACATGATTTTGTTGCAATATATTATGCTTCCGCAGTAGATAATGATATTGAATCCTACTTCTTACTTAGCCATGAAACCAACTTGCTTCCAAGAAAGAAATCACACCACTTGTACTTTTCCTATCATCTGCACATCCAATCCAATCGACATTTGTATATGCACTCAAGGAGAAGTCAGTATACTTAGGATACCACAAACCATAATCTAGAGTTCCCTTCAAATATTTGAATATCCTCTTCACTACTACAACATGAGATTCTCTGGGATCTTCTTGAAATCTAGCAACAAGACAAACTAAATGCATGATATCTGGTCTAGTTGTAGTAAGGTATAACAGTCCACCAATCATTTATCTATACTTGCTTTGAGTTTTCTTAAGAGATTCATCATTCTTGTTCAACTTACAACCAGTAACCATACGAGTACATACTGGTTTAGAGTCATCCATTCCAAACTTCTTCAACATTTCCTTTATATACTTAGATTGTGATATGAATATACCTTTCTTTGATTGACTAATCTACAAACCAAGGAAGAAATTCATCTCCCCACACATTGACATCTCAAATTCTTTATGCATTTCCTTTGCAAACCTTTTGCACATACCTTCATTTTCTTTGAATATTATGTCATCAACATATACTACCACAATTAGGATTTGTTCTCCTTCGACTTTGAAATAAATATTGCTATCTACAGTACTTTTATGAGTCCTTGCTTCAACAAGTACTTATCTAACCTTTCATACCAAGCTCTGGGAGCGTGCTTCAGTCCATATAATGCTTTCTTCAATTTCTAGACCATACTAGCATCTTCTGACAACTAAAAACCTTCTGGTTCTTCAATGTATACGTCTTCCAATTCACCATTCAAGAATGCATACTTTACATCCATCTAATATACTTTGAAATATTTATGTGCTACAAAAGCTAAAAACATCCTGATAGCTTCCATTCTTGTAACTGGAGCAAAAGCTTCCTAAAACTCTATACCTTCAACATGTGAGTAACCCTTATATGCTAGTCTAGCCTTGTTCCTGACAACTTTTTCGTCTTCATTCAACTTGTTCTGGAATACCCACTTAGTACCAATCATATTCTTGTTTGTTGGTCTTGGGACCAATTCCCAAGTCAGATTCTTCTCTATATATTCTAACTCTTCCTTCATTACTTTGATCCAATTTTCATCCTTGCATTCCTAAGTCGTTATTTTTGGTTCCACCTCAGAAAGTAAATAGAAATTTACTTGTTCTTCTATCATAGCATCTTTTCTCCTTATCATCACACCTTTCCTCTTATCTCCAATGATCTGATCTTCTGAATGATTCTTTTGCACATACTTAGGATTCTTAAGATTCTTTTCCAGAGCTTCTTCCTCTTCAACTGTCAACTCTTTTCCTTTATCTTCAACCTTTTCTTCTTCATTGCAAGGGGATTCATCAGATTCATATCCTTCTATTAGTACTAAACTTTGATGTGGTTCTTCATCCACTTTGACACTTGCACTCTCAAAAATATTCTTCAACCTTTTGTTGTAGCACCGATAGGCCTTGCTTCTTATAGAGTATCTAAGAAATATTCCTTCATCAGATCTTGCATCAAACTTTCCTAAGTTTTCTTCATCTATTTTGATATAGCATTTGCTTCCAAAAACTCTGAAATATTTTATAGTAGGAGGTTTACCATACCATAACTCATCAAGAATCTTTGAACCGTTCACTCTTGTTTGACCTCTATTAAGAATGTCGACTATAGTATGAATTGCTTCTCTCCAATAGACATCCCAGAGATTAGCTTCCTTTATCATTGTCCTAGCTACTTCCTGAACCATTCTATTTTTTCTTTCCATAATTCCATTCTATTGAGGAGTTCTAGGGGCTGATAAATGCCTTCTTATTCCATGATCTTCACAAAAATTGTTACCACATGAGCTTCTAATTTTGGTAGGTCCACATAGATCTGTATGCATTAACTCCAAGGGACCTATGGTAGAATATTCCTTTGTCTTGAATATTGTCTTTGTTTTCTTTCCAACTTGACATTCTTTGTAGGTTGCATTGATAGGCTTAGTAATCTTTATCAAACCTCTCACAACATTAGTATAACTTATCCTTACTAGGCTATCAAAATTAATGTGACCCATTCTTCTATGCCATATCCAACTTTCATTAGTTTGAGACATAATCCCTTTGCACCACTACCTTTATGTTGATAGACATTACCTCCTATCCTTGTTCCAATAGCAACCAAAATACTAGAGCTTCATTTTCTATTTTTACAACCACCATTATGAAATACAAGATTATATCCTTTGTTACACATTTTTCCTACACTTAAAATATTATGTCAGAGACCCTTGACATAAAGACCATCTGTATTATACTTGCCATCAAAACTAATTGAACCTTTTCTATAAATCTTAGCAAATGTATCATCACCAAACTTAATAAGACCACCATCATACTTTTCAAGCTTAAAAACTTACTCTTATCACCTGTCATATGATGTGAGCATCCACTGTCAACGATCTAGTAATTCTTCTCTTCTCTAGCATCAAAAGCAATCAGCATAGTTCCTTCAATGTTATAACCTATTTTTGGAGCACTCTCCTTCACACATCTTGCAAGATTAGTACAATTAGTTCCAACATTTAAATCCATGAACAAGCATTAATCACTTACTTCATCTAAATAATTTGTTTCTTCATCATCAGACACACCATTGTCCTTTTCAACATAATAACTCTTCTTGATAAATCTACCCTTCTGATCCTTTTGTTTGTCATTAGTAACTTTGGTTGGACATTTAGATGCATAATGACTTATCTTTCCATAATTAAAACATTTGAAAGGTAGCTTACCTTTGTATTTTCCAGTAGCCTTTTTCAATCTTCTCACAAATTTTGCTTCCACCTCATCAAGATCGTCTGGATATGATCCATCGTCCTTTTCCACTTTGAAAATTTTAAAAGAAGTTTCCTTATTTTTAGTATCTTGACCAAACTCTCTTATTTCAAAAGAAGTTAAAGCACTAAACATTTGATCTCTAGAATAATTATCCAAATTATGAGCTTCTTCAATAGAAAAAAGTTTAGGACTATAAGCTTTAAGCAGGGTTCTTGATACCTTTTTTCACAACTTCGCTTTCATCCAACTTTCCACCAAGACCATTGATGGCATTGAAAACTTCATCAACTCTGAGCAGGTAGGTAGTAATATCTTCATCTTCAGACATCCTTAGGGTTTCAAATCTGGCTTTGTAGTTTTGCATCTTTGCTTGTTTGACCTTGTCATCTCCTTCATAGATACCTTCCAGCTTTGTCTAGATCTCTTTAGTAGACTTCAGACTTATCACCTTTCCAAGTTCAAAATCAAAAAGACCACTTAGGATTGCATTCCTTGCTTTTCCATTGTTTTTATAATCCTTGATATCATCATCACTTGTTGGACCATTTGCAGGAATAGTATAACCTTTTTCTACAAACTTCCAAACTCCAAATCCAAGAGAAACCATAAAATACTCCATCCTAGCTTTCTAGTAGGTAAAATGTGCTTCATCAAACAAAGGAGCTTTGACACCTTTCTTGTGTGCCATTTAGATCTACCTCAAGTGGTTAAGCTTCTTCCTAGGAACAATAGCTCTGATACCAATTGTTAGATGCACAATACAACTAAGGGGGGGTGAATCAGTTGTATACTTTAAAACATCAAAAATACTCATCAACATTCAGATATGCATTAGCCCTTTAACCCTTTACAACTAGTAAACCCTTATCATGCTTTAACAAAATGTAAAAATATGAAACAGTAATGAAAACACATCCAAACACATAAGAAAACTAGATTCACATGGAAAAACCAAGAAGGGAAAAACCACAGTGAGGATTAGCTCACTAATATATGAATTGCAACATCGAATACAATAAGGCTCATTACCAAGGGCTCACTACCTAGAAAGATAGAGAAAGGCTCACTATCGGCGGCTCAATGCCAAAGGACTCATTGTCCAAAAGAAAGAAGAATAGAAGAATGGGTGGCTCACTACCAATTTGAACTACTAACAATGCATCTCTCATATGTCAAAGTTATAGTTCCACTGAAGCACAAACAACTCATCAAGCAGACTAAAATGTAAACACCTTCTGCTCACTACATCAAGAAGCCATAGGCATTAAGGCTCACACTTAGATCATCACACTTAATCACATTCACATCTTTCATATCACACACTCTAATCTTAATCCACAAAATAATTATCCTTGCATTTATACCCCTCGTGACCTAAAACAGTCTCAATTAGGTCGGCCTTAAGGAAACTTATGCACCTCAATCGTGCAACATCAAATAGGTCAACACCAAATACTTCCACAATATAAATAAGTGAAACCAAACCATGCCGCTACTTAATTGGGACCCAAATCTACACTGACATGCTTCTCAACACTTCCTTAAACAATAATTATCCTCCATAATTAGCGCTAGCACGCCAGGTCAACCAAACTTGCACTAACACTAACGAGCGACTCCAAACACACCTCTCTAGGTTCAAAAAAATCTAGAAGACCACACAACAACATTCCACAACATCCATACAACATCTCAAAATATTCCACATCATCTAAATATTTTCCACAACTACTGCAACTACCTAAAACTCAAGAACACCTTCATTTTGTGCAACCAGACACACTGGCACAAACATCCAACACACCAAACAACTTTGTGGAACAACTAGCACCTGAAACTTCAAGGGAAGGTAGATATAGATATCATTAGCATGTTCCCAGATCCACAACACCAAAACCTTCATTGCGAAGAAATGTGAAGCAATCTCATTTCTCCCAGACATCTTGTTTCACCAGATAGACATACTGTCAAACACATCTTCCACTGCAGTATGATCCAAAACCTGAAACTCTAGATATAACACCTTTGAACACCTCTGATCATAACATCCAAACCGCATGGTAATATCTTCAATCATGAATAAATACAGAGAAAAACATTGAACACCACTTTGTCACATTGAACTCTCTTTTATTCAAATTTTCTCAAAAGCACTTGGAAACCAAGTGAACCAACTTCATCAACAACATTACTAACATCTCTGCAACACATCTACAACATCTACAACACTTTCCAACTACAAAAATCTTCCCCAAACACAAGTCAGGCCAACAACCTCTGTAGCTATACTGAAGTAAGACATCAATGACGACACCAGCATGTGTTGACATCAATACCAATAGTATTCCAAAACTCTCTTCATACAAGGTGTTGATATCAATGACAACACCCATGCAACTCAAACAATTCAAGCTTTCAACATCTCCAAACTTCCAATATTATGGTGCATTCACCCATCCTTTTTATACCCACCCATCTTTTGATAAATCTACTTGTTCATGACACATCTACTCATTCTCTAGTGGATCTTCCTTTCTATGGAAAATCTGCCCTTCAACATATCTACCTCATTTTTAGTGTATCTGCTCGAATTGAGGAGCATCCACTTGTCCTTTGATCTTGGGAAAATTCACCCCTTGGTATGGTTTTAACTTGTAATAAATGTCAAAAACATAAAGTACAAAGGAAATTTTCATTAGCATACCTAGCCCCCTCAACCTCTCCATCACGCCAGTACCCTGACTTGGTCTGCTTGGTGTACAAAAGCTCATCCACGTGTCATTTTCTTGCTCAACTCTTCACTTGATCTCATAGGTGATTAGGTGCAAATGAATAGTAATTAACCCCTAATTACTATTTATAGCAAACCCTAGTCACCATTTTTGCTCCCATTTTCTTCCTTGCATCTTCATTTTATTTTGTTCCTTCGCCACTCTTCCTCATTTTTCCTTGTTGATCTAGTATGCCTATTTTCTATCTTTCGATAGGCTACCTAAGCTCATTTTTCCTTACCATCTTCTCAATGGGGCACCACTCCCTCTATATCTATTTTTTGCTACTTATTCTATTTCCTCCATGCCAGGGAATTTTCTCATATAGTCCTTCCATCAAGTCGACTATATTTTTATTTTCTTTGAAACATCGTTATTTTAAGGTTATTTCAAAAAGGGGAAAAATATAGACACCTAAAATTGACCACTTGTGTTTAGTCAATTTTACCCTTATTTCATCTAATTCCCCTCCATCTGCATTAATTAAATAATATTTTTATTATTTAATTAATATTTGACCATTTATCCCCTAGTTCTTTTAAATTTTGAAAGTAATTAATTAATTTAATTACTTATCTCATCCTCACCCCCTTTACTTCCATAAATTAAATAAATATTTTTTATTTATTTAATTTAGTCATCACACCTCCTCACATGAATTAAATAAAAATTATTTAATTCCCCTTTTCTCTCTCCAAATGTTCCATCCTCCAATTTTTCCCACTTGTCCACTAATCACCTACCCTTAATCCTAATCTTCACCTAATTCCTCCCCTAATCATTTTCACAATCCTAATATTAGGATTAGGAAAGGGCTAATCCCTTTCCATTTATTTCCTATCCCCTCACACACTTTCTTCATTAATTTTTCCCTTTGGGAATACCCCATGTACTTTAGGCACATGGGTCTTTCTTCCAAAAGTACCCAAAAAGAATTTTAAATTCTTTTATTATGTTCCTTATCATACACTAGGAATGTAGGACAAGGAAATCCTTTATGACCTCCATCCTCTCCATATCCCCATGGTACCTCTTGAGGTACCATCTCCCTCTCAAACCCTCACATGGTGATACTTGTCACAATGCTAAGGCTTGAGAGATCATATCCCTCACATCTCATCTCATGGTTCCACTTAGCAACATTTGATGAGTTGAGATGTCTCAACCATCCCTAGCCATTGATCTTCTCCCAATCAATCCTAGCCCTTCATCCATCATTCCTCACTTCATATGCCAAAAACTTAGTCAATATTGAGGATCTTATAACTTTGATCAATTTGGTAGTGTTATGTTATCAAAATTATGTTCACACATCCAAATCGATTATCTAGGGAAAATCTACACATCAAGAGCAATGAAATGCCAGGTTTTCATCAAAATATATGGAGGTTTGAGCTCTCTTTTGCCCTAATATTATTGTTGTTTGGATTCTTGTGTTTTTTTGGTTTTTATTGCAATTCCCATTCACTTTAGACATGTTTTTCCTTGCACACACCTAATTCTCTCAAATGTTAAAGTGACTAATTGGTTAAAGGTATTTGGTTTGCATCTACTAAAACATTCTATCCATTATCTTCTCTAATGTAAACTTATTATCCACGGCATGGTGTGAGCCCGCGTATCTAATATCTTGTAATAGGGATTCATTATTTTTTAGATAAAAAGGAAAAAACACCTATAATTTTATTATAATAAGTATGAGTGGTTATATATATATATAAACTAGTTTGAAAAAAAACACAAAATAACATAACCTTGGTCATATTTTCAAAGTAGTTACAAAGACAACAACAAAAGTTGAAAAGTAAATAAAACTAGAAGAAATATAATGATGCTTAAGAGTTATTGGATGAACTAGACATACCACTATTAACTAGTAGGGAAGGAGCATGATGGGTTAGCTTCAAAGATAGGAGGGGGGAGGAGGCCAAGTTGTTGCGTGTAATTTTAGAAAGAAAAAAAAAAAAAGTGTCAAATAAACCTTTCAACCTAGAGACCACCCCGGTTCAATTCATACTAATGAGAGTCAAGTGCACTATTCAAGTATAAATTGAATTCATTTAATAACCCATGCTATAATACTTTTAAAAAACAAGAAACTATAGGATTATCCTTATCTAAACAAGTGTGTTCAATATATTGACAATTAGAGTTGATCCTACAAATAAATCATAATCCTCTAAGGCCACACAAAGTATTTCCCTTAGGAGGAAGTATTCCTACACATACCCAAATCCAAGCACTTATACAAATTTTATATTCTAAACAACGTCCATCACATTAGAGATGAACATTGGTACAACCTCCAAGAATACTAATTTTATCAGTGTGTCCCTGAGTAGATATTTACCTGCAATAAAATGAATTTTAGCTTTGATGCAAGGGCAATAAAATGAGAAGACATGTGAAAGATTGGTAGTATTATACAATCCTATTTTGAGAGTTTCCCATTTTTAGGTTGGATGTAGGTTATTTTATTCATGCTAACTCATTTCACATGACATCAACTAGAAGAAGAAACCAAGATTATACCATTTTGAAAGTTGAGGATGGATTTTCATGTATTGTCTCCATACAATAGGCTCAAAGGATATTTAAGGCCCAATTAATTTCATATTGAATTCACAACCCTTGAAGGTTATGGAATTAGGGGAGTGTTGATACGATCTTTGGATTTTGGAGAGGCATTCTTGCATCTTTACAACAAACTTCAGTTAATCATAATTTAATATACCTATTAAGAGAGTAGAAGGGGAAATGAAAAGCAATTGAAACATATAAAAAAGTGAAACTCTGATATTTGACCCTAGGGTTTATGCACTTTTCCTAAATTTTTCATTAGAGATTTGAGTTAGTGGGGGTCTGATGGATTTGGATAAGATATGTGATTGACTTACATCCTAAAAGGTGAGTCAACCTGCCCTTGACCAAATCTGAAAGTGACCTCCTAAGGATGAAATGCAATGATTCAATTGATCTAATGATGCAAATGACTATTCTAATGCAAATACAACAGATCTAAAAAGTAACAAGAAGAAACAAACTGCAAAAATGGACTGAGCAGGACACTATTCACTTGTAATATGAATTTGGAGCTGAAAATGGAGGACATAGGCACCCAGGGCACCACTATCCTTGTTGACCAATTTTAAATCTATTTTCACAGTCCTCGGATGCCAGATCAGAGCTTTTGTTTCCCACTTGTTGCATTGTTGGATCACAATTGGATAATTTTGTAACTGATTTTTTGTGAGTTGTCAATATGTAGGGTTTCAATTGCAACAATGAATAATTGATCTTCAAGATTCTTTCAGTCCTATTCAAACCTGAAACCTACACATTCAAAGAGGGAGGAGAGGTTGTGCCATTTAGGGGCTTTCCTTAATCAAACCCCATGTTAGTGTTTTCACTTCCACAATGGAAATGTCAATGATAAAATGTCAATGATAAAAGGATAAATGATAAAAAGGAATGATGAATCCATAAATTGTTGCAACTCACCTCCCTTCAATGGCTTCTTTGAAGGACTGAAGTCATGCACATCTCCTCAAGGCTTGTATTTTGCTTGCTTAAATTTCTTGAAGACCTACAAGATCTCACAAATAATATTAAAAAATAAATATAAACAAACTCAAATACAATTTTACATGATGCTTGGATCTTGAATTGCTACAATAAATCTTTGAAATGTTGCTCTTGGCTTTTTAGCGCTCTTGATAATAATTTCTCCAATAATTGCTAATTATTTTTCAATTAGTTTTCAAATGATGCAACAAGTATGTATAATATTCTAATTTCTCAAAAATTAAATCCCAATCCGACTTTAGATATTTGAATTTCAAATAATAAAATGCCGAAACTAAAATATTTGAATTTGGAGCCAAAATATGGGGACATAGGCACAGTGTCCTAGGCCTATTTTCTAGAGATTAAGGAGTTGGGGGTAAAGTATTAAATGAGAGCATTTTTTTATGCTTGCAATTTGTTGGTAATTATTTAAAACGGGTTGTGGAATGCATAATTTAGGAAATTAAGTTCTCAATTAGGTCCAATAACTTAAAGGGGGAGAAAAACATAGTGTGAAATTGTCAAGGGTGACAATTTACAATACTACAACAATTATAAGTCAAATTTTAAGACACAAAAATTATATCACATGTGATGCCCACCATACAATGATCTTACCAATATTTGGAAATATGGTGGAATAGATTTTATCCCTTAAGACATGATCAAGGGGTCAAGGATAAATCATTATCATTTCATCCTAAAGAATATTAAATAATTTATAATTCTCATGAGCTAAAGAGGGGGTAAAAATAGTTGTCTTCAACTTTGTTGATAGCTAAGTTGGCCAAGAGGTCAACTATCTTGTTTTCTTCTCTATAGAAATGACAATAGTCATAGTTATAAAAGTTGTCTAATAAGATCCAAATAGAATGAAAGATATGTAGAGGCCTTCAGTTAGAAACCTTTCTATCCTTGATTGTATTAATGATGAGCATAGAATCAATTTTAATTAAAATGTTCGTGAACTTAACTTTATTTACAAAGTCGAAACCCATTAGCAAGGCATATGCTTTATCAATGCTATTTGTCCCTAATGGTATTTTCTTCAATTTATCCATTTGTAGATTTCCATAACTATCTATAATCACACAACCTACTCTAGATTGACTTGGATTACCCCTAGAGGCTCCATCAAAATTTAATTTTACCATTAAAGCTAAGGTAGGAGACCAACTAACATTACTTATGTCAATTTTAGGCCTATCCATGACAATAGAACTCACGCAAGGTTTTGTGTACATATTCCAAGCCACTTTAGCTCCAAGTAACATATTTTGATCAGCCTCAATATCATGTATCCCCATACCTTTTGAAAATTTTGGTTTACAAGTTTTATCCCAATAAATTAAATTTAAACTTTTTTATCCACACTTCCTTTCCACATAAAACTTCGAAGAAAATTTTCTAAATCTAATAAAACACCTAAACGGGTTTTCAATATTGACATCATATAAATAGGAAAGACAAATAAGATAACTTTAGTCATTGTAATTCTACCAACCATAATTAGCCTCTTACCTATCTAGGAGGATATTTTGTATTGGACTATCATAATAACATTTTTTTAGACGTTGCTCTAGGTACTACTACTAAAAAGGGGGATTCCTAAATAATGACAAGGAATAAATTTTGTAGTAAAGCCACTTTTAAGTAGTCAAAGTTGAAAAATTGTATTTGCATTGACCACTTCCTTTATAAAAGTGTGACATTGGTTTGTATTTTTACCCATTATGATAATAGGTTTAGAATCCACTCCAAATTTTTATATTTATTATCAAATATGATACTATGACAATAAATCCAAATAAAGACTATAATGTTTGTAAAGAAATATAGAGAATGATGTATCTATAGCAATTGCAGATTTGTGGTGATGTTTGAAAGACCTTCCTAATGATTGTCTACTTAAGAATATGATGCATTATGGATCCCAAATAAGAGGAAATAGGGCTAGTAGAAAATGAATAAGAACAAATTACTATATATTATAACAAAGTTAGGATTCTCTACTTTTTTATAACTTTGAGTGTTAGTAAAATAAAATGGCTTGATTACATTGACTAATATTGAATTAAGCACCATAAAATTCAAAATTCACAAATAGTTAGAGAAAAAAATATAATCAAAAATCCTCATATTATTGTTATATATTTGGACAATTGACGCTTTAAATTTTTCCATCCAAAATTCTCTTCAAATATTTTCAAGCAAAATACTGTGTAAATGTATTTAATTAAATTGGGTACAAATATGAAATAATTTCTATGTTTTTATATAATGTATAATGTGTACCTATTTAAATGTAGAAAAAAGGATCCTAGGTCCTTAGTGTAAAGAACCTAGGATGCAAAGGTGGCCTTTTTCCAAATTTCATTAGAGATGTAGATCACAAGGTGAAAATATTGACTTTCAACCCTAATGGTGAGCCAATTAGACCTGGATCTACATCTAAAGGGGGATTAGAATGGATTGGAAATATTTTAGAATGATTAAACTAATGATAGTATATGACCTAATACATAAAATGCAAGATCCCCACAACTGATAGACAAAAACAACAATTTGCAAGTGGCTCTACGAAGTGTAGAGGACAGAAAACCTGCTTAGAAAAAATTGGTTTTGATGTGCCTACAAGGACTCATTTTCCCATTGGTGAATGGGTCTTTAAAAGAGGGTCCTGATTAACTTTATGGGTCCTCTAGTGTCAGATCTAAGCTTCTATTTTCCACCTACAAATTTTTTAGAATGTCAGAAATGAATTCTACAACTTAGTTTTCGTAGATTGATAAGAATGATGAAAACAAATGCAACAATGTAAACTTGTTCTCCAAGATCTCTTCAATACTCTTCAAACTTGTAACCTACACATACACAAAGAGGGAAATATATTTGTGCCATATAGGGATTTTCCTCAGTCGAACTCCATGTTAGTGTTTCCACTTCCACAATGACAATGTCAATGATAAAACCTTAATAGAAAGGAAGGAAATGATGAATGAACAATTTTCTACAACTCACCACCCTTCAATAACTTCCTTGAAGGACTGAAGACATACACATCACTTCAAGGGAATTGGATCTTGCTTGCTTGATTTACTTGAATGCATGAAGACCTACAACACTTGTTAGCCTTCACAAGATAACATGTGAACACACATAAACTTTGACATGATGTTGGATCTTGAATTTCCGCCATAATGATTGATAATGCTACTCTTGCATGCTCTTGGAAATAATATTTTCTTCTCAAAAGTTGCTCCTTAAGTGTTAGATTTTAAATGATCAAAAGACTAGGTATTTATAGGTGTTTATCCAATTTTCCAAAAATTAGATTCTAAAAGTTGACGCTTACAATTTGAAATTTGATCATTAAAATGCTACCAAAAACATATTTTAATTTAGGTCCTGGAAGATTCCAGGACAAACATGATCCAAGGCAATTTAATTATTAAATGCATTTATTTAATGTTAGTTCCCCTTTCAAAAAAAGGTAAGAATAAGGCTTTGGAATGCATAATTTGGAAAATTAGAATCTTAATTAAGTCCAATAAATTAAGGGACCCAAACATAGTGTGAAATTGTAAAGGTATACAATTTTCTACACTACATTTAGCCCCCACTTTATTGAGAGTATGAACTTACGCTTAGACTCACACTAAAGTAAAGAAATATATGTCAAAGGAGGTCTAATTGTACAACTATTGGAAAGATAAGATGACAAAGGATCAAGGAGAGTAATCAAGCCTCCAAGATCTATGATCTCATGGAAAACCAACATAGGCCCAAAATAACACACATGTGTGGTAGCGATACAAGATACACAAACATACAATGTCAAAATTAAAAGAAAAAAGAAAAAAATAAAAAAGTGAACTAGCAAGTCGTGTATGCTATGCATCCATAAAATATACTCACAAGGGCTAGTGAAGTCTAATATTCACTAGTTGAGCCCCAAGGCCAAGATGAGAAACACACAAGGTCTAGTGAAGTGTGATATTTACTAAGTGTATACCCATAACCATACCAAGAGTTATACTCCCTGATAACATTGATAAGGTGCCAAAAAATGATCAATACAATATGCCAATGCTTACATTAGGTTCAGCCTCCTATGAACAAAGTGAAGCCAAAAATTTCAAAATCATCAAACATAAAAGCATTACTAAGTTCAGCCTATGAACAAAGTAAATAAAAAATAATGCCAATGTATGCCCCCACTTTAAAGAAATTGCTAAACACCATGTTGTGAGCAATTACTTTAAAGTAGAAAATGACAAATTTCATGTCACAAAGGATCACAAGACCTTATTTGGAAATCCTTATGCCAATGATATATTTCCAAATAAACTTCATCATGATAAGGGGTTTTCCCCCATAATGCAATGTTATAAAAGGCATACTAAGGGATCCATGGATCTAGGGTCAACATATGTCTTTGCTAAAGTGATATAATAGAGCTCAGAACTGTCATCATTCCCCAAATACTCGTGGAAAAATGAACACATAGGAGGAATATCACATAGAGAGAGAGAGAGAGAGAAAAAATGAGCTTTTGGGTCAACATGGAAGAGACCTAAATGTATCGATGTCTTGCATCATCCCCAAAAGGAAAACACAAGACAAAGAAAAGATAAAGTTTATAACATATAAAAGAATGAAGATACAAATAGAAGAATGTCATGATAAATTTGTTTCCTTTGTATCCTTATGCCAACAAAGAAACAAGGGTCATCCAAAGAAAACTCACAAACATAAAGGAATTCCAAGCAACACAATATAGGAGATCACATTGCATTCAAAGAATCTAGGATGCAAAGGTGGCCTTTTTCCAAATTTCATTAGAGATATACATCACAAGGTGAAAAGAATGACTTTCTGCCCTAGTAGTCAGCCAATTAGACTTGGATCTACATCTAAAGGGGGATTAGAATGGATTGAAAATATTTTAGAATGATTAAACTAATTATCTTATATTCCCTAATACATAAAATGCAAGATCCTGACAACTGACAGGCATAAACAGTAGCTTGCAAGTGGATCTAGGAAGTGCATAGGACAATAAACCTGCTCAGAAAAATTAGTTTTGATGTGCCTACAAGGACTCATGCACCCAATGGTGAATGGTTCTTTGAAAGGGGGTCCTAATCAACTTTTTGGGTCCTATGGTGTTAGATCTAAGCTTTTGTTTTCCACCTACAAATTTGTTGGAATGTCAGAAATGAATTCAACAACCTGGTTTTTTTAGGTTGACAAGAATGATGAAAAAAATGCAACAATGCAAACTTTCTCTCCAAGATTTCTTCAATCCTCTTTAGACCTGTAACCTGCACGTACACAAAGAGGGAAAAATGTTTATGCCATATAGGGGTTTTCCTTAGTAAAACCTCATGTTAGTGTTTCCATTTCCACAATAGCAATGTCAATGATAAAACCTTAATAGAAAGGAAGGAAATTATGAATGAGAAATTTTCTACAACTCACCACCCTTCAATAGCTTCCTTGAAGGATTGAATACATACACATCACTTCAAGGGAATTGGATCTTTCTTGCTTGATTTTCTTGAATTCTTGAATGCATGAAGACCTACAAAACTTGTTAGCCTTCACAAGACAACATGAACACACATAAACTTTGAGATGATGTTGGATCTTCAATTGTTGCTACAATGACTGGTAATGCTACTCTTGAATGCTCTTGACAATAATATTTTCTTCTTAAAAGTTTCTCCTTAAGTGTTAGATTTCAAATGATCTAAAGACTAGATATTTATAGACACGCAAAATATGCATACATTTCAATCCACTAGTTTAATTAAATAACCTTCATTTAATCAAATCTAACATTTCATCCTTCAATTAAATAAATTCACTTCATCATTACCTCATTTAAATAAATCAATCAAATCCTAACATTTCATCTTTCATAAATCATCTCCTAGATTCATCTTCCTCAAATTAATTAACCTTTATCTTGCATCATCCTTTTAATTAAATAAACCAAACTTTATTTAATTAAATCTCAAAATTCATATTTCTCCCTCTTGATTTAAATAAATCAAAATATTTAAGTCAAATGGGTCAAAACCCCTAATCACCATCTTAAGTTAATCAAACTATGATTAATCTAATCTAACCACCCATCACATCCTCTAGCTTTTCCCACTTGCACAAATAAATCAATTTATTGATTTATTAAAATCCTCATTTTCCCTCAACAAAGCATCTTTTTGAGAATATTCCTCAAGTTTGAATATGAAGGCAAGTTGACTTGTCCCTTCCAACATGGCAATAACTTCTCTCTTACATGTCCCCCACTTAGCATTTAACTCTCAAATTCAAATTTGAATCTCCCCTCTTTGGCACTTGACCTAAACTTGTACATCCTCCATCCACTCAAATTATGACAAATGGCACTTGCCCATTGGCTAAATCTTTGTCCCACATTCATTCCTTTTGCCTCTTCTCTAATCAATCTCATCTATAAATGAAGAGCTCATCCTTCATTTGATCATCCACAATTTGAGTAAACTTACTATGCTCAAATCATTAGCAAATTCCATCCATTATCATTGAGTTCATAGCTAGGTTATGCAGATTTTTCCATTGGAGTACTCATCAAGCATCAACAAAGTGGATCACTTTCATCACACATCAATCTTGCATCATAGGAATTGGGAAAGGGCCAATTTTCACATCAAATTGGCACCAATTCCCCCATGGGATCAAGAGTTTGCATTTGTTTTCAATAGGATTTAGCTTGCTTTATTGTTCTTTCATCTCATTCTTGCTTTATTTCTTATTTGAAACTTTGCTAATGGATTTCATGGGGAATCCTTGTTCTTGCTTGCATTTCACCTTCTAATGTGTTTGTTCATGTTTTTGGGTATTAGGATTGGGGTTTGACGATTTTATAAGTGTTTACCCAATTTCAAAAATTAGATTAAAAAGCCACATTTACAATTTGAATTTTGATCATTAAAATGCCACCAAAAACATATTTTAATTTAGGTACTGGCTCATAAAGGGGACCCATTCACCCATGGACGAATTGGTCTTGGCCTAAACTTCCAGGACACACATGATCCAAGGCAATTTAATTATTAAATACATTTATTTAATGTTGGTTCCCTTTCAAAAAATGGTAAGAATAATGCTTTGGAATGCATAATTTGGAAATTAGAAGCTTAATTAAGTCTAATAAATTAAGGGACCCAACCATAGTGTGAAATTGTAAAGGTATGCAATTTTCTACACTACACCTATAATAATATTTTATTGTATTATTGTAAGAAGGAATGCTAGTATTAATCTTTAGTGTGTGAGAATTTTGTCTTATGAATAGAGGGTGTACCTAATTTAGACACAATGGATTGGAGTAGTCTAATTGAACTTGAAAAGGCAAAGGATTTTTGTGATGCTCTTTGATAATTGCATAATGAATCCAAATTATTTATTGATGAGGATGGAGATAACAATAAATATTCACAACCCATATATGATTTCATATTGAGGGTAAACATAAATTTTCAACCAATATTGTCTTCTCATGTAGTTCTAAAATATATTACAAAATATATATCTAAAGAAAAAAATATTTCAGAAAGTTATCATGACACGCCAATTAGGGTGTCCAACACAAGTAGCCTAGATGATCCTCCATTGTGTGTGTATAGAAAGTTATTGATTGATATGGATTTTTAATGTTATATAGGTGCACAAGAAGCATGTCATATGTTACTAAAACTACCACTTGTTGAGTGCACTAGGTCATTTTTTGAATGTTGGGTGGAGGGTATTTACCATGTACAATTGAACCAACCAATGTGATGATGATCCATATAAAACAAAAATAATCCAAGCTTACACAAAGAAACCCATGTGATTAATCATTTGTGTATGCTATAAGTTGTAAGATTTTAGTCACATTCTTCATGTTATAGGTGTGAGCAATGAAAATCGTAAAACACTAACGATTGTCAGGTTTCAGACCACATATCTTTTAATTCCAAATAGTGACTCACTTGAATATGAGGATTTTTATTGGAATGAGTTGTTATAGAAACCATTTCTCAATACTATATTATTTGATAGTGGAGTTGATCAAGAAGGTATTATCTATATTAGGAGAGTACTATAAATGTGTATGATTCATGTCATGGATATTTTACACTTGTTTCAAATTAGAGAAATTTCTTGATGATTCTAAATTTTAAGGTTGTATTACTAATGATAATGTAGAAATGAAAGAGTGGCAAGTTCTATCTAATCTCACTTCATGATAAGATGTTCAGTTATTTGATATAGATCTTCTTTGTTGATGATATTTTGATTCAGAGTACAATTGGAACCAATATGAGTTGTCATATGTTTTGTAGTAAAAAACCATATAGTTCATTGAATCAATTAAAATAAGATATTTGGTTTGAAGAACATTCCATCATATATTGAATCCTTCAAGTAATATGAGTGAAAAGTAACACATTGTATTTGGTACAACCATAAGACAATATTTTTTTGATATAGAAAAACCTCTTAAGATGATTGTCAAACAAATTGGAAGAACAAATAAATCTTACCCAATTAATTATACTAAGCACACAATGGATAGTAAAGTAGTTAATAGAAAAACTCTTTTTGCTATTCTCATAAATATGAGTTGTTACATTCAACATACATGCTACTAAAATTTGTGCATCTTTAAAAAAAAATCTTGAAAATATGTGACCTTTGAGTGGTCAATTAGTAGTTGTATTGTAGCAATATATCAAATATATTTGATATATTCTCATTGATGAAAGTTTATAGGCTGAAAATTATTGGTTGATATCAACAAGTACTCAGTTTTTATTTCCATCACATGATACATAACATTTTGGTGAGATAAAATTATCCTTGTTGGAAATTTTACCTAATTACCTTTTGTTTGAGGCATACCACTATACATAGGAATATACCATTGTATTGCCATTGTTAATATTATTTGTTGATATTTTTATAACCATATTTTAAAAAATAATTATTTGTGTGTTCGCAAGTAACACTTATGGTAAAACATTGTGGAAGTTACATTCTATATAGTCATGACCTTGGACATAGTTTTTTTTTCCAATAAGGGCAAGATCTAGAATAAATTAGATTCAAAGAGATGTTAACAAACATTAGGAATATAATTGAAACATATGATGACTTGAAAATCCTAATGGGTTGAAAAAATGTCTTAGTAATATTGAGGAGCATGCAATATTTGATGCATCTATTTAGTTATATACCACACATAGTATACTCATGCTCCACAATAAGAGAATACCAAAGTCACTCATCACACTAGTCAAATGTATTGTTTCTACATTTATCCAATGTATTATATCAAATGATACTAATGATTATCATTTAGATAAAGTCTATTATGTGTTGGCCATTGTGTAGTATTGGTCTAAAATTTGTAGGTGGATGTTGTCTTAGTTAATGGAGCACTTGGTATGTCATGTCCTCTTTCCAAAATAGTAGAATAAATTGGTTAGTTAACCCATTCTTATTTTCTCGTGGGTTAACAGACATTTTAAAGGGAAAAATAATAATTTAATATTTCAAATTGACCTAATATATATTATTTTATGGGACAATTAAATATTAAATTTAATATTTCCAACTTGAGGGGGCATTGGGAATCTCTGAGAGCTAATTGGCATTATTAAAGCATCTTCGAGAAATTATCTTTTTCCCAAATTTGGTTGAAAATTACAAAGCTAGAACAAATTTTGACTTTAAATTGTTTTCCCTAGTAAATATTAGCATGAGAATTTTCAGGTGCCCAGTTTGGGCAAGCAACACATAACAAATGAAAATTTCCCATTTGGCATTCATTTAATATTTTGGAAAAACTTTGTTGGAGCACTCGTATTCTACGTATATTATGTTGATGAAAACCCATTGATTTTCAGGGTCAGAGGGTAAAAACCCTTTGGTTCTTGCAGGAATTCTCACACTAAGATTGCATTGGACATGAATACTTCAGATTATTATAGTTTTGTGTTGTAGGTTTCGAGTGAAGGGTTTGTGTGGAGTAGTCGTAATTAGCATGGAGTTTTGGTTGATGTCTTTTATTATGGAGAACCATTTTTTGTTGTTCATTTGTGTTTCTAGATCTGTACCAATATTTATGCATGTTCATTCTTGTTGATTCCAACTTATGTGCAAATTGTGTATTGATCAAGTAGTTTGGTAGTGTAATTTTACATTGCTTTTTGGGTGTGAATTGTAGTAAGATCTCCATAATTTTTTATTGTTCATTTTCCATTGTAGTAACCTATTTTATGTAATTTCATCAAAAAAAAATCATTAATAAAAGTTTTTGGATGTTTGGATGGCTAAATTGATGTAATTGGGTGCCAAATTGTTCAATAAAATTTGCAATTACTTTGGATACTTTGATATATCTTTTCCAGCCTAAAAGGGTTTGAAAATAAGTTTTCTTCATTTTTATGTACTTTTCCTTTTTGAATAATAATTATCCAATTTATTTCATTGGGGATATTATAGTGGTATCAAATTTTGATCTTTCTTGGAACATGTTAGGTAAACTCTTTTGTTGATGATTCCGAGTGAAAGAGAACTCTGATATTGGAGAAGAGAGAAATATAAACAATCAATTAAAAATCCTAGTGACACAAAGAAAATGTTAGGAGAAGAAAGGAGGCTCAATGTTGAATATAGAGAAAAGTTCCTCCAATAAAATGTAATCAAAATGAATGAAAGACAAGATGCATTGATTACTCTAATGGTGAAAATATCAAAAACTCTAAATGAGTTGAAGAATGTGCAATTGAAAAAATATTTGCAAGGTGAAGGAAGCACATCTAGTGATGGTAAATCTACAAGGTATTCCATTTAAAAACCATTGAAACCCATGTTTCTAAGGGAAGATAATGATGAAGAAAAATATTATGAATATCCTTACAGTAAATAGGCTTTGAAAAATCCTTGAAGATTATAACAATAAATCTAAGGGATTTAAAAGTAATATAATTTTTATGAATTATTTGGAAATCCAAGATAAAAGGGATTCGAGAAGAAGACATAAAAATGGCCACCATATTGATGAGAAGAGAAATATACAACAAATAATTACAAATTTGAGTGCACCCATGTTTGATGAGAGTAATAAAATTTCAGCAAGAGATTGGGTACAAAAATTGCAGACCTTCTTTACACTCATCCCCATGGTAGAAGATGTTATTCAATTTGAAACTCTAAATTTCGAGGGAGTTACATATTATTGGTGGCATCATATATTGATCACACAGGGTCGTGATCAAGTGCAAACATTTGATGAATTCAAAGAAAGAGTTTTGGACCATTTTGAAACAAAGGATGACGATGAGTATTATAGAGAGCTTGTAGCAATTAAACAACATGGTTCAGTAGAAGCTTATGTGGCTGATTTTTAGTGTGTTACTGTTATGGTACTAGATGTTTGAAAAAAAGAATCACATCTTTTTTGTTGAGGGTTTGGTATAACCAATTAATGGTATTGTGAAGGTTTTTGCACCTACTACTTTGAAAGAAACCATTAATAGGGCTTTAAATTTGGAACCATTTGTTCAAAAGAATATATTTTATCATCAAATAAAGGCATCCAGTCCTTGGCATCTAAAAAGGGGTTTCAAAGGAAGGACTACCTTGCACTAGCACAAAAGAAGTTCAAACCTATAGTTTCAACTAAGAACATGAATGAAGAGACAAAGAATGATATTAGAAGGACAAAAACATTTTTTTCTTGTAGGGAATCATGGAATCCTGGTCATGGATGCTTGGACAAAGGACAAGTCCATTATATCAAGGTGGTATCCAATGGAGATTCAGAGCTAGAGAGTGAAGCTTAAGTTTTTGTTTATTCAAACGAGCTTATTCCACATGAGGAGGAGAACCAAGGTAAGGAGACTCATATTAATGGTACATTTTCAGTCCTATTAGGAGCTCCAATATAGCATCATTTTTTACTTTGCAAAGTGCTCTAGGGACAATAATAAATTATGCTAATAGATAGTGGAGCCACACATAATTTATTGATGAAGGTTTGGTGGCAAAGAGAGGTTTGAAGACAGAAGAATTTGAAGGCTTTAATGCCATAATTGTTGATAGATTCGCCATGCCTTGTACCAAGGTGATACAAAAACTTAAGCTAATCTTGGGAGATCATGAGATATGTGATGATTTATATGTGAAACATAAAAAAATGGGGTATGGGTTCAAACACATAGGGTTTTATACTAAATTTGGAATATTTCACCAATGTTATTATAAATGGAAAGGGAAAAATAGGGTGAATGAACCTACCTATTCTTCTATTTCATTCGGGAAATGAGATCCCTCAAGTTAAAATCCACTTTCAACCCTTAGGTGAGTGAATTCTTTGAGGAATCTTGCAATTTCCCTTTTTGTGTTAGGACGGGGGTCTAGGTCAAACAACACTTTGGGGAGAAAGATTAAAAATAACAAATCAACTCAAAAATGCACTCTATAACTTGGATTCAGAAGATTAAGCATAAAACTAAAGGAACCTACAAACTTTCTAGAGAATTTGGAAGAGATAAATGATGTGTACCTCTCACAAAATAGTGTTTTCAGAAGCTATTTGAGGACTCATTCGCCCTATGGCGAATGGGTCCTGGGTAGGGCTCTTCAAAATATATTTTTGGGTTCTATGCTCCTATGTCTACACTTCCAGATTCCCTATTTTCACTATCAGACAATCGAAAATAAATTCAGGATCTGAGTTTCTGTGAAATGGAAACAAAGGTAACAACTTTAACAACTTTGCAATTTTGCACTTTTGAGATCTTCAACTTTTCTTCAACTTGAAAATCTACAACACACAAAGAGAGGGGGAAAATGTTTGTTTTTGGTGATTGGTGGTTTGCCTCGGTCAAAACCCATTTTGGTTATTAAACCTTGAAATGAAATGAAATAGCATGAAAGGGATGATGAATGAACAACTCAATGTCACAACTCACCAAACCCTTGGATGAACCTTTGATAATGGAGGTTTGAAACTTGCATGAAATGGCTTAAATGGATGTGGATCTTGAATTTTAATCTTTGCTTGAAATTATACTTTGAATGCTTGATTGAATCATGAAACCTACATCACAATGTTAGCTCCAAAAACATGCATGACTCCACATAACTTTGACATGATGAATGGATCTTGATTGTTGCAACAAATGATGAATAAATTTTCCTTTGAATGCTCTTGAATATTATCTTGGCTCTTGTAATTGATCTCTAAAAAATATAATGTTGATTTGATAAAATAACCTTGTATTTATAGTAATTTATCCTTAATTTCCTAAAATTCAAATATCACAAGCTGACATTGAAACATAGATTTGAAAACATTAGAATACCACCAAAAACATAATTTAAATTAGGGTCCTAGGTCTAAGGGAGAACCTATTCACCCCTAAACATAACACTTGTCATTAAGCAATGTGTGTCCTAGGTGAGTGACCTAGGACCCATTTTCCCATGGGTGAATGGGTCCTAGGTCACTCACCTAGGACACACATTGCTCAATGACAAGTGTTATGTTTAGGCATTAATGAATGTTTGGTTTCCTCTTCAGAAAATGTGATTAATTAGGCTTGGATTTGAATTAAAGGGGGAAATAAAGGCAAATTAAGCTCAATTAATTAAGGGAGCCCTAAATAAGTGTGAAAGTGTAAAGGGGTACACTTTACAACACCACATTAAGGCATTATTAAGCCCATTTTAATTAATAGGGCCCTAAACTCAATGTGAATATGTAAAATACATATTACAACACTAAATTCAGGCATTATTAAGTTCATTTTAATATTAATTCCTAATTAAGTGTGAAAAAAGGATACTTTTTCCCACACTACAATATGTTATTGGGATTGGAGAAAGTGATATGGTCTTGGGTGTTCAATGGTTGCATTATTTAGGGGAGTTTACATATAATTATCAAACTATGGAGTTGAGATTTAAATCAAATGGGAAAGATGTGATACTTAGAGTAATCTCCAATGGATCTACACAAGTGGTAACTAATGGAACCCCTAAAAAAAAATTGGTTCCATTTCAAAACTCTATAAAATTCAGCCTATTTCAAGTGTCTGAACTTAGGGTTTTTCCCACTATTATTTCCTTGGGATTTTGTTGTCAAGATCTCTCATAAAACCCTTAATTATTAGCCCTTGTCTATGTTATGATCTGTCGTTGACACCCTATTTCCCATCCTCGGTCATGTTAAAACATCTTGAGCCATTTCAAGCCTGTGAAATTACTGGCACCTTGTACCTAGGCAAGAAATACTTATTTTATATGAGGTTGATCGATTGACCTTATTTGGCCTTTACATCCTTTGAAATAATATGATTTAAGTCATTAAGGCCTTTTTATACATTATTCTAGGAGGTCCCCTTTCTCAAAACAACTTATGAGCACATGCAAATTATTTCACTTAAGTTTCTTCTACCACCTTTGTTCATTGCTCATCGTGGATGGCTTTGAGAATGTTTGATTCATATCAATGAAGCGCGATGTGTGTGTTTCTCTTTGTATCACTAGAGGTTTCGGCCATCAATAATTGCTCTTGGGTTTTGAGTATGAATTAGCGATGTGCGATGACCTTAGAAATCTTTGTATTTCTTTCCATCATTCATCACGGATAGTTGTGTGCTTGTCTTGTTCAAATTGGCGATGAGCGATAAGGTCCCTAATACTTTTTAGCCATCGCTATTTTGAAAGGGGTGAATGAGCGATATTTTTATGCCATTGATTTTGAGTGAAGATGCACGTGGCCTGATCTGGTTCCATTGCTACTTTTCATCTGTCATTGATGCGGTCTAGAATTTGAAACATGCATTAGTGATGCGCAATGTAAGGTGAAGATTTCCAAAGTTAAGTAGTGATCCAATGGTTGATATTTCATTGTGCCAGTGCTCTCGTCACTTATTGAATTTTCAAAAGAAAATGAAGATCTGTGATAGGTGATGGGATGCTTTGTGGAATATTCCCTTCAATGTCAAATCTTTGTACTTCACCGATGTAAATGAAAGGCATGGACTAGGATGGCAATACATGAATATTGTCATATTAAAGATGACTAATGAAATTTAGGGTAAACGTGGTGACTTTTTGAGGTCGTATCATCATTTTTAAGGCACAAGTTGTAAAATCCAAAAATGATTCTCGAAGATCACCATTGATGGTGTTTTAAATCCAAAAATATTGACGAGCCAGATTCAAAGTTGATCAGCTAAGTTGTCAGCTTGCTCGCACGAAGCTCTACACACTCCTAATTGTCTATTTAATGCAGATTTCCTACAAATATCTCACCATTTATAGTCTTTAAGAATTGAGAAGTGTGAGCCAGAGAGAAAATGTGTAAGTCCTAGGCTTTCAATTGCAAAGTTATTGAAGTGTTTATCCTGGGTAAGTTGATTTTCATATGAGCTATGTTTTGAGTCATTCATTAGTTGGTTTAAGAGATTCATTTTTCAAGGATAGTGAGAGTTTTGATTGTCTATAATTGTCACTGGGGCTAGTTGAAATTTTCTAGGTTTGAGGGTTTTATATTCTGCAAATTCAATTCAAGGGCTTAGGCCGGTGAGTCTTCTCCTATTTAAATATTTGTTATTTCTTACCCTGTGTCCTATGAGAATGGGTAAGTCATCCATGTCTATCCAACCAATTAGGAGGTCCAAGAGGCTTAGTGTGTTTGAATTTCAAGAGGACATATATGTAGTTGAACAAGAAGCACCCGAAGCTTCTACAACACCAAAGGGCAGGAGGGGTGCCTATGGTAAAAACAAAAAGGGTGGTGTCAAAAGCACCTACAATTTGAGGAGTTGGGTTGTTTCAGAAGAATTGGTCAATTTTAAAAGGAAGGAACTTGTTGAGCCTAAGAAGAAGGAAAAGAAGAAGAATAAGTATCATAAAGCTTATCTGGGGAGGCACAACTCTCCCATTGAGGTTTCAGACAGCCCTTTGATCAATGGAGAAGATACTGACCCAGAGTATGGCCATTATCTTATTTCTTTGGTGCAATACAAGGATTTGGATGAGGAAGGAGTAGTGGCTCCTCCAGTTTCAGCATGAACATGGAGCAGGAAGGCATACTCTGATGTTGATGAATTAGAGTAGTGTCTCGATCCTATTTTTGTTTTTCATGACACCATTGCCACTGCAGCAAACTTGTCTTCTTCAACATGTATATTTTTTTTTTGTCTTTGGTGTTGACGTGGAAATCTTTATGTCTGGTGTGAAGGAGAGGTGTTGGACTCTATGTCTTTGATGGAAAATATGCATTTTACAGTTAGTATATAAGTTTTTTTTAGTGTTGATGGAGAATCTTCTTTGGTCGATGTGGGTAAGGAATTTTGGCACTGCTACATCAATGAATGATGACTTTTGGAAGGCTAGATAGTCTGCTTCAACTGATTGCATTGATTTTTGTCTTTTTCTTTCCCCTGATCCTGAAATGATTAAATGTAACCATTTGGGAAGTTTCTAAACTTGAAATGAAATGTATGCCAAATGAAATGTAATTGAAATGGTAATTCGTCCTAAAGCTTGTTGCTCCCATTCTTCTATAAAATGGGATATCAGGGCCGATGACTGGGAGTTCAATTTTTGGGTCTCAAAATGGTCTAAGTGGGAAAACTAATCTCATAAGAGAGCATATTGTGAATTCATGCATAGATGAGTAGGTCAGTAAGGAGTCTAGGGTATGAGTTGTTTTGTAATGATCTCAAATAGTTTTACAATAACAGTAGTTTATAAATGAAAATGCTAATTCAAAAGCACATTCTCTCCTATGTAATTTTCTTCCAGATTATAAATGAAATGGTTAATGATCTTTTCATTTGTCTTCAATTGTTTAATTGAATGAGTGATTTTATTCTTTGCTTCGATTCAAGGAATTGATTAAATTCTAAAGTGAGGTCATAGATTTGTAAGGAAAAAGCATAGGATTAATAAGCAGTTGTGTTTTAGGCATAGTGAGTTGAATATTGTAATGTAGTATATCAATAGTCCATTAATTACTGATTTAAATTGCTAAGGTATTACGGGTTATTATGAATACAACTCCATTACCCCAAGATAAGACACTGATTTTTTCATTTGGCTATCCTGAAGATAAATGAGTTTGTCATGCACTTGACCAAGGGTTTGAAATGAGAATGAAAATTATCTAAAACACCTTCAATCACAATGTACCAATCTGAAGTACCATATTATTCCTTGTAGTAGATAGTATTTTGCTTAAAGGTCAACCAAATCTTTAATGAATTTTGTCTATTCGCACCTTATAGGAATTTATCTATGTGTAGAAATGTTCTTAATCAAATGAATACACTATGAACATAACAAGGATTACCCTCTTGGGTTTCACAGAGCCCAAAGAGTAGAAGTAAGGGCCCTTAGAATCCTTACTTGTGTGTTGTCCAATCCTTACCCTTTCTAATCATTGAATCCTGGAAGATTCATAGGTAAGTGGTAAGATCAAGTTTGGTTCATAAAAAATAACCAACAATAACAAACCAAAAGAATGGAGAGGATTTTTTGAAGAGACCAAGTTGCATGGGAAACAAGTTGCATGATAATACCCAAAAAATCATCCATAGGTATGAAACAATCCCATCATGTTGATATACAAAGAATTTTAGATAAGCATAGCATGGTTTTTAGTGATTTTCCTCTAGGATTACCTTCATATAGGTGTTTTGAATATATAATTGAGTTTGAACTAGGGAGAAAACCTATTATAACCACTCCACATCAGCACACTTGATAGAGTATAAATAGGAGATTTATAAGACCATAAAAGAACTTCTTGACATGGGTTATATAAGGCCAAGCTCTAACCCATTTGCTTCATTGATGTTTCTTGTGAAAAAGAAGGATGACACTTTACATATGTGCATAAAATACATAGAATTAAAAAAGATCGTTAAGATTTGAGATCGGGTTATCACCAAATTCATATGAGGGATGAAGATGTAGAGAAGATAGCTTTTCAATGCCACTATGGACATTTTGAGTTATTGATCAATCCCTTTGGCCTTAATAATACTCCAACAACCTTTAAATCATGCATGAATACATTATTTAGCAAGAAACTCAAAAAAAATGTTTTGGTTTTCTTTGATGATATATTGATTTACAATAAAACTTGGAAAGAACATTTGGAGCATCTACATATAGTTTTAGGTATTTTGGAAAACAATTTTTCTATGAAAATTTGTCCAAATGTGAGTTTGGATTGATTGATATTATTTACCTAGGTCACATAATAAGTTCCAAGGGTGTTCAGGTAGATCAACAAAAGATTCAAGCAATTCTAGATTAGCCTCCACCTACCAATCTGACATAGCTGAAAGGATTCCTTGGGCTATGTTGTTACTACAAGAGGTTTGTGAAGGGATTTTATCAATTAGCTATTCCATTTTTTTATTTGACCAAGAAAGGAGCCTTTGCATGATCCAAGGAAGCTTAGAAAACTTTTTACAAGTTTAAGGAGAAAATGAGCTCATGCCTAGTGCTTGTTATTCCTAAATTTTCTTTACCTTTTATAATTGACTATGATGAGTATGAAGAAGATGTTGGGGATTTCCTAACTCAATAGGGAAATCTAATTGCTGCAAAGGGCTGAAAATTAAGTAATTTAGAGAAAATCTATTTCATTTATGATAAGGAAATGTTGGCAATCATGCATGCACTTGAAAAATTTAGATAATATCTTGTTTGTGGGAAATTTGTTGTGAGGATGAACCATAATAGTTGGAAGTGATTTTTGAATAAAAAATATTTAAATGACTATGAACAAAGGTGGGTAAGAAAGTTGCAAGAATATTATTTTGAATTAGAGTATATGGAGGGCAATATAATTGGGGTGGCTAATGTACTTTCTAGGAGGCTTACTCTATGTTCATTGTCTACTATTTTTGATGATTGGAAAAATTCTATCATTACTGAATATGATAAGAATTAATTTGCATCTAATTTTTTGGATGAATTAGTGGAGGATGAAAAGTATACAATGATAGATGGGCTGATCTACTACAAGAACACAAATAGTGCCAAAATAAAAATCAAGGATAATATTTTAAGGGCTATCCATGACACTCCCTTGGATGAACATCAAGGATACTATAAAACATACAAGCAAATCTGTGATATGTTTTCATGGGAGGGGATAAAAGAGGATGTTCATAGGAATATTAAAGAATGCCTGTCTTTCCATCAAAGCAAGGGAGAACAAAATTTTCTTGTAGGCCTACCTCAACCACTTCCAATACCTAAACAAAAGTGGGAAAGCATTCCCATGGGATTTATCATAGGACATCCTAAGGTCCAAGGTAAATATTGTATTTATGTATTGGTGAATATCTTTGAAAATTATGCACATTTCTTTCCAATCACTTCACAGTTTAAGGCACTCCAAGTAGAAGAATTATTTTTTAAAGTTTTTTTTAGATTGCATGGGTTGCCAAAAAGAATTGTTAGCAACATAAATAGTAGATCCCTTAGATTTTTTTGTAAGGATCTCTTTCATTTATTGGGAACAAAACTCACACCAAGCACAAGCTACCATCCACAAATAGATGGTCAAGCGAAAATTGTTAACAAGTGGATAGAGGGTTACTTGATGAATTATGTATCAAATCAACAAACTGTTTGGGTTAAATGGTTACACCCAAGAGTATTATTACAATACATCACATCACATGTCCATTGGTATGCCTCCATTTCGAGATCTTTATGGTTAAGATGAACTCTATTTCATTGATTTATTATTTATAGAGAATAGAATACATGTAGCAATTGATCTTATTAATCAAATTCAAGAAATTTTAATATCACTAAAGGATAATTTATAGTATGCTCAAAATCAACAAAATATATATGTAAAGGTTAACCCACAATACTTTGTCTCACTTTTTGGCCAAGTAAGACATTGAAATCAACATTTTTCAACAAATTTTCACTTTATGAAACCTATACCAACTAAACCATTACTAATTTGGAGATGATGTGAACTAGTTATTTGTGAGGATTTGTGTGTAGATTCTAAATATATATTTTTTAAAAATAGAAATAAATTGTGAATTTTTTACGTAACTTGTAATAATTATTTTTTACAATAAACAACATTTTAAAATAGTGATGTTTATGTTTGTGTAAGGGGGAAATCTACAAGTGTAAATAAGATCAAAACAATGAATAGAAACTAATATAATCCAAAACAATGATCTAGATCTATAACCATTACTCATGAAATGAAACTAGAAATTTAAAGAAATCAAGAATGAAATTGCAAGAATACAATAACAATGAATTCAATAACACAATATCCTTGCTATCCCATGTCGAAGTGTATCCATATTGACATATGTTGGATTGTTCAATTCAATACGAAGCCTCCATTGTGCATGTGAGATCTTTGAAGAGCATGCATGTGTTTTTGATCGAAGATGTGGTTTGAAGGGTTGTCAATGTCGATTAAGATATTGGCATTACTTCATTGCATAAACTGTATTGATTCTCTAATCCTTTTTTGTGAAGGAAGAGGTTTGTTATATATAAATTGTGATTTGAAATGGATGATCAGGATTGCGTAGTAGAATATCTTGATTGACAGTTGAAAGATGTTGATAGGATTCAAATGGGCATAATCTATGCAAATAGATTATGTAATTAGTGTGATTGAAGAACATATTGATAAGTCAGGAATATAGATTGATCAATCAAGAAATAGATTGATCTGTTAGGAAATAGATCAATCAGTTAGGAAATAGATTGAACAATCAGTGATTTGTAATTTGCTCAATCAGGAAAGTGGTTGAGAATGATTAATTAATTAATTCTTTTTGGAGTTGGACGTGCAAATCAAGTTTGACTTTTGCAAACAAATTTGCATTAGTTTGATTTGATTGTTGATGATGTTTTGAATACTTTATTCAAATAATTCAAATTTGGAGGGAAAGTGAGTTAATTAAATTATTGTGATTTGGTAATTTAATCAACTTAGTGGAATAAAGTGAATTAGTGACATAATCGAATAATTAGTGTTATTTAATTGATCAAGAGGAATAAAGTTAGATTAGGACTTTATTAAATAAATGAAATTTATTTAATTGATCAAAATTGATGAAAAAGTGAATTAATTAAATAATGTTGTATTATTCAATTAATAGAGGATTTAGGGTTTTTGATGCATTTGATGTGAAATGCAGTGATATTTGATGATAATGATGTTGATGATGTGAAAATGTCATTTAGGGTGTGTGATAGGTGTTAGGTCAATTTTACATGTCTACATTTTTCCCCTCTTCGAGACAAAGTATTGTTTGCTTTGTTTCAAAGATTCTAATGTTTAGATCAAGTTTTAAAAAAAATTATATGCCCCACTGTGCCCCGATGATTAGTGGAATGATGGTAGGACTTTGGGTTTCCCCCTCAAGAGGTTGGCCGAAAAAGTCAGTTTGGAGGTTAGGCTCACGACACTATTCTATTTCAATTCTGATGTGTAGAGGACAAAAAATTAAGTCTATAGGTATTTTGTTTTGTGTTCAAATGTTCCCATGAGCTCCTAATTTTACCCTAGGAAGATTTCCTAAGTAAAAATTAGGGTTTAAGGGGATTTAAATGGGTAATTAGGTTTATAAATTCCTCATTTGCACTTTGAGCCTATAGTGATTTGTTGTCTTTGGTTTTCTCGTTTTGTTAATTATTGAGGATTTGGGGAGCCCCACATCATGCAAACTCGATTCGGGAGTTTGGACGGCCTACAAGCGTTGGTGCCCCTATATGTACCCTCTTGATTTTCGCTTTTGTCTTTCCATGTTTTTGTATTTAATGCTTTAAGTCAAACTAGTCAAAAGCGCAAATTTTGAGATTTTGGCATTATTGCATCAGTTTGGGAACTTTTGTTACTTTGAAATGGGCGCTTCTACTATTTTTCTATGCACTTGCTCTCGTTTGGTGCCTTTGGCATACTTTTGTGCATTTAATTTTAGCACTTTCTCTCTTTTGGTGCCTTTGACTGCTTGTCACCATTTTGGTCACTTTTGTGATCAATTTTCACCTTTGAAAAGAATCCTCGCTTTTGACGTTTGTGCCTTTGAAAAATCTCCTCGCTTTTTCCTTTGTTCATCACTTTTGATAGAATTTTTTTGCTTTTGACTTTTTGTGACCTTAAGTCCATTTTTTCATCATTTTTAGGTTTGTTTTTTGTTTTGAGATTGAATCCTTAACATTGTGGGTTGAATGATTGTAGGTGGTCCTTAATCCACTCCATTCGAGGGAGAGACAACCGTGAGATATATTTGACTTGATCATCAAGCTTTGATGTTTTAGAGCGATATTTTCTAGATGTTGTCAGGTTGTGGCACATTTGTTACATGCCCACCATCAAATTTCATAGTGCGATGATGACTGCACTTATGGAGAGGTGGCACTCAGAGACCTCTTCATTTCATTTACCTATTGGGGAGGCCACTATCACTCTTGAGGATGTGTGGAGGGTCCTCTACATACCCATTCATGGAGATCTTGTTTCATACTCTATTCGATGGGGCACCCATGCTATGTGTCATGTTCTTGGCGTGAGATGTCTAGAGGTTTGACAGTCAGAGATAGATTTAGCAGTTTTTGTTGGTAGTGCTAGTCTTGTTTCACTTGTTCTCTATAGTCTAGTTTTTGGGCTCGTTGTTTTTGATAGGTGGGGCCAGCAGTTTCCTATGGGATGGGGTATATGCATCAAGCAGATGTTTGAGAATGGTACGAGATATGCATGGGGTCCATGTCTTCTTGCCCACCTATACAGAGATATGCATGAGGTTTCATATCGTGGTGGGAAATCTATTTTTGTTGGTGTCACTCTTCTTCATGTATGGGCCTGGGAGCATATCTTAGTCAGGTGGCCTGATGGTATATTAGATCATACTATTGAGGATCCATACTCTTATCACTATGGAGATTTTCTATATTATACATTGATTGGGAAACTTTCCTACTAGTGTCGTGTATTTGATGACATGTTAGGCTTTGTGTGGAGATCGTATATGGATTGTGAGGCGTGGCCTGATGATCAGGAGTATTTGGTGTATTGTAGATAGACTAGGTGGTTGATTAGTCTCACACACTCTCTTTTAGAGAGGTATCTTCTTGACAGGGTTTGCAGACAGTTTGAAGAGAGACAAGGTCATTTTTTGGACTTATGAGGCTTGCCTTGGTCAAACCACCAGAGAGGTCCGTGTTTGGGGTTTGAAGGCCAATAGAGATGGTTTTTACTTCGTTTAGAGCTCTTTCCCTAGTCAGATGGGGTTGGCTAGTGGGCTTAGAGGATCTGGGTACTACTCCTGATTACGATCAATGGTGGGCACAATGCCTTCCTTTGAGATTCACAGATCCTAGTGGTGATCTCACAATTAGTAGGGCAAGCATTACAGGTTGGCACGAAGAGAGAGAACGCTTGGAGATTTTAGTAGAGAAGCTTGGCAGGGCTCAACAAGATAGTGCACAGGGTGATCCAATGTAGGCAGATCATGGATAGGTTCCAAGTCCCCCTCCACCACCTAGGGATGGAGGTGCACAATTAGTTGCAGAGATAGTGCAGCGACAGGCCACAGAGGCACAGATTGTCACATTAACAGCAAAGAGAGACACTGCTGGCAAGAGATGGATTTTAGGCAAAATGAGACACAGAGATTGGGTGTCATCTCATTGTTGAGACACAGTTGCAAGTTGTTACCACTAAGAGGCATTATCTAAGGACAGAGCATGATAGTATACGAGTTGAGCGAGATCAATTGTTATAGATATCGACATATTATTAGACTTTGTATGAGGCCTCTATTTCCAGAGCATAATGACATCCACAGTTTGAAGAGCCTAGTGTTGAGGGGGGTAGTGTCGAGTCAAGTGGGTATTCTGTCAGACAACCGTATCCAAAGGGTGATTTGTAGCCTAGTCTTTAGAGTCCTCCCCTTCCTACTAGGGAGTGTCATATTCGTACTTGATCTTTATGATGTTATTCATAGACTTATATAGTAGACATGATTTTGTATATATATATTCATTGGCCCAGTCAAGGCGTCACATATATGTACTATTTTGTATTATCCTACCACACATGTTTCTATGATGATGATACATTATGAAATTCTCCTTTTTTGATGATGATATATATGAGATATACATGCTTCGATTCGGCTTCATTATGTGTTTATGGATGATGATGTACGATGATGTATGCTTATGTATGTTTTTTTGTACTTTTACGATGTATGCATATGATGTGGATGGATGGGTTGATCATATTTTATTTCATATGATGTTTTATGATGGATGATTAATATATTGTTTTTGATATATGATGTTGATATATGATGGATGTATTCCTTATACATGATACATGATGTTTTTGTTGCTTTATTATCATCATGATACGTATTGACGACATTAGGGATGCAGGATGGATATGATATTAACGATATTATGTTGCAGGATGGATGTTAGTTAGAAGAAATATTTGATGATGGATAAAAATTTGATGTTGTTAGTGTTGATGAGTGTGATTTCGCTTTGCTTGGAGACTTCACATTTTGAACAATCTTGTTTGATGTAGCAAACATATACGATGCATCAGGGTATTAATAACCAAGGTGACTTTGTATCCTTTGTGTGGACTTTGACTCTACAAACAAGGAGTATTCTTTCTCATACCAGACATACAGAAACCATGTTAGAGTGTATGGGTGAGAAGCTTTAAAACATGTCAGACTAGTAACACGAGGTATTAAGCACCTAAAATGCCACACTACACGAAATGCTTCAAAAAAATTCCATACATAGAACAAAGCAAGTATTCATCGTGGTAGTATAACAAGAATATCCACAAACATAGAAAACTGAAATGATGCTCAATTTCCCTCATTCCTTCCTCTCTAAATTATTATGGACATCCTCGAGAGATCCTAGGAATGAGTCAATAATGTAAATCAAAAAGATAAGATAACAAAAAGATAAAACAATGCTATTATATCACTTGCCATATCTATTTGGGGGTAGGGCTATTATCCGGTGTTGATCGTGTCTATCGTAGGAATGGATCCATTAGGACATATCTCAGGATGTTATTGGTGAATTTTCAAAAGATAGGTTGTTGATACGTCAACTTTGTTGTTCTCCAAATGTGATCAAATCTTTATGATTGTTTGCTCGAAAGTTCTAAATTTTGATGTTGCTTTGTTTGTTGTTTTTTTCGTCAAAGGGTGAGTGTAACGATTTGTTTATTATGGATGATGTTTTATTGCGGATAGGCGATGACAGAGATAGTATTTTTTGAATTTTTTGAATGTTTTTTTTGGAATTTGATGTTTTTTGACTAAGTTGAATGAAAGCATAATAGATACCTAAAGGGACTGACCTAAGGCCTTAGGGGCTCATAAGCCTTGCCTACATTGTACATGTAGAGACCATGTAGTTCGAGTAGATGACTCAAAGCATAACTATTTTTGGGATTCAAACAACATTTGATAACTTGGATTGATATTCCACTTTTGTTTCTAGAGGATATGTTGTGGGAAATCTACTTGAACTAGCCATGAGGTTCAAGCAAATGTTGATAACTTAGACTTGTTGAGTGAAGGAATAATCCAAAATTGTTTTTATTTTTGTTGTTTTATAGATGTTTTTGATTTTTGTTGTTTTCTAGATGTTTTTGATTTTTTATGTTTGGTGAGTGTTTTTTTTATTTTCAATGTTTTGACCATGATAGGATGCATAAAGATCTAATCCATGACCAATTTTAGGAAGTTTCCCCAAGTTGGAGACAAGACTACTTTCGTAAATCAGTAACGAGCCATGGTTGGATACATGCTTTATTATGGAATGAATGGGTGGATACTTCAGATAGTACCGATAGATAATGATGCAAGTTTTATTCAAACATAGTGCCTATTTTCTAGGTTTTCACTATGGTACCTATTCTAGAAGCGCCATAAAGTGGTTTTCACTAAAAGAACGCTTTATTTTTCTTTATTGTTTTTCTTGCTTTTTTGATTTTTTTGTTTTTTATATTTTTTATTTTATTTTTATTTTGACCCCTTTGCCTGGGGTGTAAGATGTTGAAAACTTGGATTCATATTCCACTTCTTTTTATAGAGGATATACATTGAGGGAAATTTACTTGAACTAGTTGTGAGGTTCAAGCAAATGTTGATATCTTAGAATTGTTTAAGTGAAGGAATAATCCAAAGTTGTTGGTATCTTTGAAGGTTACCTTGGTAGTGCGTTAGTGGTACACTTTGTTGTTGGGACAAAATTTATTTTGAATTACCCCAGTAGTGCATTGGTGGCATACCTTGTTGTTGGGATGAATTGTTTCAAAGGTTACCCTAATAGTGCGTTGGTGATATACCTTGTTGTTGGGATGAACTGTTTCAAAGGTTACCCTAATAGTGCATTGGTGGTACACCTTGTTGTTGGGACAATGCCTAGATCACAACATGAGCTAGAAGACATAGGTCAAGATTTATTTTGAAGCTAGATGTAACTACTTGCCCCCTAGTGTCTAGAAATGTAGGTAACGGGTTATCCTATGATAGGATAACATGTTTGGATAGAGTATGTCCCTTTTGAACAATGCCTTATGGCTCAGATAATTTTGGGTAGGTAGGATCAATGATAGTGACCCATGTCAAGATGTTTTCCATAAGCAAGTGTAAATTTTATACCAAACATTTTTCAAAATAAAGATAAGTTGGATATGGATAAAAATGGATTAGATTTATTATGGATAAGCTAAGATGCTTCTACCTAAAATGGTGCACGTAGATGCTCGATTCTTACACATGATACTTGTTAGCCAATTTTTCATCATGGTACTTGTCCAAAGCGCCACGATAGTGGTTTTCACTAGAGGATGATTTTTTTCTTAACTATTTTCTTGATTTTTTTGTTTTTAATTGATTTTTGATGTCACACAAGATGCCTATTTACCAGGTTTTCATTATGGGGACAATTTTTTTGCTCATGTTGAACCACTTGGTGGTGTTGATGTAGATATTGTTGGTACTAATATGGGTGTTGTTGTTTTCATGATGTGTCAATGATATGTCGCTTGAAGGAGTTGTTTTGCTAAGATATGGGCACCTAAATGTAACCCCTAATAATTCTTGTCTTTTTTGTCGATACCGGAGTTAACTTTACCTTGATGCACACATCGCGATAGGGTTCCTTTAGAGTCCTTATGATAAAGAGTCACTACCAACGCATGGTCAATGTGAAGGTTTGATATTATGTATGTCAAAGTTGATGGTGGAGTATGTCAAGGGATATGAGATTTAGATGGATTGGTTGATAGTTTGGAATCCTTGACTATCCAAACTTGGGATGATGAGCAATGATGGGTGGATTCAAAGATTCGATTGGGACCAACATCTTGATATACCTTGTAGGTCGCTCTTGAAGCTTTCTTTTGTATTGCTAGATATCTTTGATAGATGAAATTCCCTTTTTGATTTTTCCCCATAGTTTCTTTGGTTGTTAGAGTTTGATAGGGATTATTTTCTTTCTTTTGCTTTTGTATCCATTTGAATTGTTCTTGTCCATTTTGTTTTGTTGATTCTTTTGCTTTAATGACTTGTTCCCTTTTTTAATATAGGTTTTTCTCTTTTTGTTGGTCCCAATTAGAGGGTGGAAAAATACATGGATGACAATTCATCATATGGCTAATTGTAGCGTTGGTAGCAATTTCATCATAAATACTCTTCGTGCTCTCTATGTTGATGTTTGCATTAGATAAAGTTGCCCCTCGTGTTATAGAGGTATCATTGATATTTTTAGCTTCCTAATTTTTAAATAACCAAGACCTTGATGCTCAGGAGTGCCAATAATTTGCATTGGTTCTAGGATATCTTGTTCATGTTGGTCTAATCCTCTACCTTGATAATTCATCTATTGAAAAAAATTATTTGCAATAGGATATGTCTTACCTTGGAAATAAGGTGCTAATTCTTCTCTGCTATATTGTGGATCTTCAAGTTTGATAGCTTCTTCACTAATATGATCCTTCATATGTGGGATAACTTCCTAATTGATATTCTCAACTTGATCCTATGAAATATCATATTTTGATGGCCCTTCAAAATATATTGGTGCTTCTTTGACTATTGTATATCTGATGCTCTGTTGCTCGGGATTGTTATTTATCTTTGTTAATTTTAATATAATGTGCTCCATATTTTCATGCTCGATGTCTTCAACTTTCCTGGAGGATGTTTCTAATTTTAATGCATCTTCTTGATCAATTTCATATATGTCTATAGATTTTGATGTGCTTTGATCATGTGTAAAGATGTTAAGACTAGGTGACTCTTGTTCCTTGTTTATGATATCAAGAATATGAGGCTCTTTTTTTGGATGAAGATCATCTACATGTCCATTAGGATTAAGCATTTCATGGGTAGATGTATGTGTGCTTGGTGTATGGATTTTTTCTTCTTTTGGAAAACCTTGGATGTCTTGGAAGATATCTACCAAGTCATTGTAGTATTTTGATGATAAGGATTCTTGATCTTGACTTTGTGTGGTATTATCTTTGATATGCTTTGGTTCGTGCTCTTGACATGGATCAATTTCAAAGAAAGGGTTGTTTGTAGAGGATCCTTGGATTTTCTCAAATTGTGGATATATGGGTGATAGCTCTTGGCTTATATTTTATGCAATGGGTATAAGTGTGGGATTAAGAATCTCTTGATTACTAATATGTACTTATATATGAGGTTGGATGATGTTAATATATCTTGGATTGAATCATTTCTAGACTTGGGTGTTTAAGTTTGATCATGCTTGGGATTAAATTCTTGATGTATGTCCTCTTGCTCATTGGATGATGTAGAGATATTATCAATGTGATCAATGATAGATAGCTCTTGATCATTGTTTTCAACTTTTGAGGTTGAGACATTGTCATTGTTGTCATTAGTAGATGGACCTTGAATGTCGTCTTCAATAGTTATTTCTCCTTGATCAATAAGGTCTTGGATGAGATTTTTGAGTGTAACACATTTTGATGCATCGTGACCTTTTACTCCATAGTATTTATAGTAGATCTTGTCATCTTCCCATAGGAATTTGATGCTAGGTTCACTACTTCGTGGCGGTTTTGAAAATGTGATAAGTTTGGCATTGACTAGTTGGTTTAACACACCCTCAATTGGCTCCCCTAAAGGAGTGTACTCATGTTTAGTAGTATGGTTTGATTGTAACGTTAGTTGTGGTGGAGATGTATTTTGAGATGGAATTTCCTGATTTGAAGGTTGTATTGTTGATGGATTTGATTTTGATTTTGCGAACATTGTTGTTGTTGATTCACTTGATGTGGTGGAAAAAGACTTCATTGCTGATATGAATCAATGTTTTGATGATGTTGAAAATTTTGTTGACGTGGATATTAAGATGTTTAAGGAATGATGTTCGTTTGTTGTGGATATGAAATGTTTAGACGTTGAACATGGTATTAGCGATACATCGTATTTTGATTTTTTTAAAGTTCCTCAATCTTTTTCATGAGTTCATTTAGGGAAATTTGTTGTTCTAGACTTATTCCTTGATGGTGATTTTGAAACCCTTGATGTTTTTTCCCTACTTGATGTTGTGACCCTTGATAAGAGTGATTTGGGTAATAGATTGATATTGACATGTTTGGGATGTTATGATGCTTAATACCCTATTGTAAGGTCACTTGGTTTGTATCCCCATGGGTCACTTCCATCATTTGTGGTGTTTTTTGGTGGCATGCTAGCATTTCTTTTATTCACTTCCATGTTCTTTCTATGTTGTGAACGTGTGGTTTTCATAAACAAGCGTCAAGTTTTTGTGAATGTTTTGTGACTCCTAACTATGGAAAAGAATGCTTTTGTTTTTTTTGGATTTTTTTATTTTAAGGAAAATGGAATTGTGTTTGTTTTTGGTATTTTCAATTTTTGAAAGGTGGTGTATATTGCAATGCGAGAGGTGGAAATGCAGGATCAAACTGGATATACCAGTCTGGTTTTCTCCTTGATGAGTGAGCATAATGATTTCTTACCAAGGTGTCCTAGTTGTGGTAAATCTTCAAGGCATGTCTCTTGATATACCTTGAGCTATGGTGTCTCTAAAAAAAAAAATATGGACTTTCTTTTAAGGATTTTGTTCTTGCCAGAGATCATAAAGGATGGATACCTATTGCCATGCAGGAGGTGGTAATATGGGTCTCTCAATCACAAGATATGCTTTCTCTTCCTCTTTATCTAAGATGTTTGTTGTGTTTCTCCATTGGTTGGGTGTTTCTTTTGTCTCAAATATAAAGCTACTCAAACTACTAATTATATATGTTTGTTCTCCTTCAATCAACTCAAAGTTTGGTTGTATGAAAGTTGGTGTAAGGTTTAGATGTTGAACTAGAGAAAATAGTCACCAGATGGTCACAAGGTGAAAGTGTTGATGTTTTGTTGTGGTTGTTATGAAGCTCAAGACCCTAAGGTTTGAGCGTTATTTTTGGGTGACACTATTCTTGGAACTCAAAATGTTGAAAGGCCTGGATTGATATCTCACTTATTCTAGAGGAAATGTTGCGGAAAAGCTTACTTGAAATAGCCTTGAGGTTCAAGTAATTGTTGATATCTTAGAAGTGTGAGTGAGGAAATAATCCAAGTTTGTTTGTTTTGAGTTTGATTTCCAAAAGTAGGATGGATTTTCGAAGATGGATGAAGAGCTATATGACCTATCTTGGGTTTCCAACTATTTTGTTTCAACAAGGATCTTGTAACTAGCTTCTGTTCGTTTTTTCTGATTTTTAGCAAGATAGAGAAAAAGCGATGGTTTTTAGCAGAAGCAACTAGTTTTTGAGAAAAAGTGACCTATATGGTCAACTACTAGTAGATTGTTGTTATTGGCCAAAATTAGAAAGCAAGTGTGCATAGATATGTCAAAAGCGGCTTCTATGGGTATTCTCAAATTCGGTGATTCATACAATCAAAAGAGAGCTCTTTTGGCAAGTGTGAGCAAATGTTTGGCAAGTGCACTGAAAAAAGTTTTTCAAATAGACCAAAAGAAGATCAAGTGCAGCTAGCTCTATAGCAAGTGCACCAATTTTGTCAAAAGCAACAATTTTCCATTAGTGGCTGTCAGGAGACAGAGGGAAAAAGTGAGCTATTTTTGGCAAGTGTGACTGATTTTTGGTCAAGTGCACCAAAAATAGTATCAAAAGTAGCCTTCATTCAATCTTATTTTCCAGTTTTAGTATTTGGAAGCAACTTGGATGATTTTTGTAGTTTTGGATGATTTTGTTTGGTTTGTTTGTTGAGATCTGGCAAGTGATACACTAAGTCAAAGGGTTTGTGATTTCAACCATCATGTTTAGTGTTTGTTTCAATATGTTCATTTTAAATTCAAGCACAGTGTTTTATGTTGAACAGATTTAGTAATTTTTCATGAAGAAAAAGTACACCCTAGGGATAGACACTTCTTCCTAGGTGGGATTACCTCATGCCCCGAAGGGATGATTTTACATGCAACGAATGGAGAGGCTTTTTACACTCAACCATAAGTCAAAATTGGTAAGTAACTTCTTGGAAGTAAATTATAATGCACCACTTTAGAGTATGATTTGGATTAAATGGGTAGCTTCTACAAACATTTGGTTCTTAGTCATGTTTTACGGAGATTATTTTCTAATGTCTATACATGCAGCGATTCACTCAATTAAGAGGCCTCCTAGCCCTTGTGGGTTTTGATGTATCACACGGATACTGGGGGAGACATTCGTCAGTATAGAATAGCAACACTAGCTGGGTGAGATCTTTCCTCACACCCATAATAATTTATATAGTGGACCAAAACAAAGTACCGCTTGGATCGCCTTTGAGTTCTCTAGCAAGGGATGTATCTCAAAAGGTAGGCCCTCTAAAAGGTATGCTTTGAATTAAAAAGTGTGAAACTCAAGATTATTTTCATCACCCAAGATCACCAAAAAGGAGTGAGGGGAGAGGATAGTCACCTATTTTTCCAAACACAGAATACACTTCATCATAATTGTTCTTTTTAAGCCCCTTGAGCAGCGCTATCCAAAAAAAGTGAAATACAGGTGTGTACAAGATAGCGTGGGTCTTTTTAAAGCACCCAATAGAAGTGTTCTAGATTGTTGGCCTCCTACAATGATTTAATAACTAAGCCCTTACAGACATGATTCAAAGATTGGACATCTAACCTGAATAGCTATTTCAATCATCATGAAGGTGCATTTAACTTGTCAACCCAGGGACGTGAACTTGAAATGGGTTAGCACAATATGTACACTAGGAACCCAAAGTAGCCATTTTCATTCTACAACTAAGGAACACACAATGTTGAAAGTAAATTGCTTAGAAGGGAATACCATAAATTCCAATCATCAATCAACAACTACATCCAACTAAAATGCATAACAGAAATGAAAATATAAGCAACAAATAGGGCACTACTCTGTCTGCTTTGGCTACAGGAACAGTCACATAATGGAATTCTAGTGGCTGCAGGAACAGTCGGTGCTATATTTCTAACTAATTACTAAACAACAAGTAATACTAAACTAATACTAAACTAAAGGATGGATTACTCACCAAGTGGGCCCCCTTGGATAAGTATCCTCTAAAACTAATGAGAACTCAGATGCTCGAACTCATAACTTTATTTTATTCACTGTAAATCATGAATACAAAAGAGTAATGTAACTGTATTACTGAAAACTTGAGAGTGCAAGTACAATATCAAATCATGCAACCTCGTAAAGGAGCATCAAATCTTTATTTATACTATCAACTAAACAAGGAAGTCAACTCCATGACTGGGAGGATGTCATTTAGGGAAAACAAAGAAAGTGGAGTGGCGGTGGTTACGCGTGCATGGAATTTGGTCAAACATGCAGGTCCAAACATAGATTTAGCACAGCAGTAACACCCGCATCTGCTCAACCAACATTAAAGTCCACTACAAGGTGGTTACATTCGATTTGCATGAGGAATCTTTTGTCATTGACCTCCTTTGACCTTTGAGCAATTCCTTTGTTGGACGTTATGATGCATGCCCAGCTGGCGATGTCTTCCTCAACTTAGCATCCTCAAATTAAATTTGCACGGCAATGTCAGTACACACAATAACTGCATATATATAACCACCTTAAGGAACATTCATTAACCGCATGCAAAATCAATATAGATAATCCACATACTATGCCAATGTCATTAAAACTTGCAGAAATAGGATTAAGCCCAATATTTATGGTTTGAGGGAAATATTATGAAAATATCAACATTTAGCATTAAAGTTCATGACAACTACCAGCAAATAAACAATAGATTCTACCCAAAATTTGACCAAAAACTAGGTTCATCACTCCCCCCAACCTAACGTTTTGTTGTTCCTCTAGTAGCGGAAGGGTTATTCTTCTGCTTCGTCAAAGCTCTGAAATTTGCAACTAATAGTTGTCCAACATCAGTGTCTATTGAGCATGAATCGGGGTCCCAATAGAATCCTCCTAATTTGTCAAATCTGCTCCATCTCTGTTTTCTGTAGCAATGTCATACTGGTAGAACCTGAAGTTTGTCACGGGCCACATGAGAATGGGTGGCTGGAAAGTCAAGGGAAGCCAAAATCGCCCCTTCGTTCTCCCAATCTGAATATACCTATCAATCCTTTTTAGTGTTGCAACATAATTGTGGATGGAATGAGGTTCAGCCTGTTTCAGCTCATCAGTTAGGCTATTCCATCTTTGTGATAGGTATCTTCTCATAATTTCCTCCTTTGTTGTTGCCTTTACCTCATACTCACTATAAATTGCCTCAATCCAAGGCATAATCTTGTTGCCATAACTAGGTCTGAAAAGAATTTTGTGTCATTCTCTATAAATATCCCTTGGGTTGCTTGATTCAACCCTAATGGGTAGAGGGATGTTAGACACCAATTGCTTATAAGCCCCATCTTGTTGTCCCCAACTAATCTCATTTTATACCCAAGACATAAATGCCCTTAATTGGAAATCCCCAACATACAATAGCGGATTCCAATCATGGTCTTTAGTTACAGCATAATTATGCAAGTAAAACTCACAAAAAATTCTTCATTTCAGGTGAGGCAATCCTATAAGCATTGAAAAAAGGATTCAAACTTGAGACAATCCTTGACAGCTTAAAAGAGAGATATTTCTCTTTCAGGTGCAAAGCATAGAACCTTGGATGGGTCCTACATTCCAAAATTTGTGGTACCAAAGCTGTCATATCATCCACCCTCTTCTTCAAGGTGGCAATTTCTACATCTTTATCTTCAATTTCTCATCTCTCTTTTGAATTTTCTTTTTCAATTTCTATTTTTCCTTTTTCCATTTTCCATTCTTCCTCCCTCCTTTGTATTTCTTTCCATAAATTCAAAATTGTCGTATGTACTGTAAAATCAGGATGATTTTGAATTCCCACCAGTATTTTTGTCGATGGTTGCTCCCCATATAGTACTATCTGCATGGACTCAGGTTGTCCAGTCAATTCTGGCTGCAAGGGTATTGTTTCTTCTCCCACTTCTTGTTGTAGGGTCCCTTGTTCTTGTTCTTGTTGTGGCTACAAGAACTCATGCTCTGGTTCTGGTTGTTGTTGTAGGACCTCTTGCTACAGGACTTCTTGCTCATGCTGCAGGAAATCTTGATTTTCCTCAAACTCTTCTTCAATGTTAGCAAGATCGGCCAGTGTTATATTTTCTCTCTCAAATATGTCTTCTTCTTCAACATTCTCCTTCCCCATTGGAGCTTTAGTGTCCTCATGTTATCTCTTGCTAGGCTTAGGGATTTCCTGTGGAGGCATACCAATCACTGGCCCAGTTGGTCTTGATTTCCTAGGAGGGCTCTTGCATTTTTCTTTGGCTACAAGATGAACAATGTCAGCCTTCCTCTTCTTAGAACTCGACACCTTTCTTTCTGTCAGTTTCCTTTTGGCCTTTCCTTTTCTCATTTCTACTTCTCTCTTCTGTGCCCTAGTTTTCATGAGGGTGTCAAGTGGAACGTCTTCATCAGAATCTAAGGAGGAGCTTTCTTTTTCTAAGTGCTCTATTCTAGAAGAACTAATTTCTATGGTTTATTTTGTTGTAGGAGGGTTTACACTAGGGCCTACACCAGAGGTTGAAGCACCAAGAGTGGCTTCAGTCGTGCTCAATCTCCTTTTAGACCTATGAGGTTGAGGTAAAACCCTAGGTTGCAAGTGCTCGGGTCTAATTTGATCAATATTTATAAATTATTCCCAAGTCATTCCAAACACATCATGCAGAGACTTCTCAACTGGCAATTTAATCAGACAATGGTGGGAAACAAAATTGTCCCTACCTTTTTGGGTCTCATCCACCATGATTGAGAGAAGATTGCATAGCACGTTAGGCACATTCATCCTCCTCCCGTGCCTCATGTGACTCAAGAGTTTGAAATGTATTGAATGCAGGTTAGATGGACAACCTTCGCATGTGAGATACCTTATAATGTAGATGGTTTCCTACTTCCATGGTTCAGGCTGAGAGGTTTTTTTTGCACCTTGCTTATCCATGTTGATTGGAGGGTCACCATGTACTATAAATTTGGCCCTAGTTGACCTAGCGTCTCTGGAGGTAGGGTAATGTTTGCCATCAGCAGGTAACCTTGTAACCTCTACAATTCTTTCCTCAGTTGCCACAACCTCCAACCCTTTTACTGTGGCTTTTCCTTCAGAAAATGTCTAGGTGAATTCTAGTGCAATGCTTTCATCCAAGCCATCTAGCTTCAAGAAGTAATCTAACCATCCATTGTTTCTAAATTCGATTAGGCATTGTGCATCTTGCAATAAAACATCATGAACTGAGGGCTCATTTTGAATTAGCCCTCCTCCCATTTTTTGAAATCAACTATCACTTTGTAAAATTTCCTTCCTGTAATTCATGTCTGAAAACCAAACACCTTCTTACAATACCTGCTAAATTTCCAGTGCCGATATCGACTAAATTTTCCCTTTCTTTTGTTTTACCTTTTTTCTTGCAACTCAAGATTACAATAGGATCAATAATGGCAAGAAAAAGAGTGATAAAGGAGAATTATGATGGGAAGAAATGGCGGCTATAGTTAGTGTCACTTCACACATGTGATTCATCCTCTCACTCAGATTTCAAATCGGCTCATTTAAATTTTCTGACGTAGCCTAGCATAAATTGACACATGGGAAATATATTCACATCTTTTTCTTTCCCCCCTAACCTAAATTTGGACATGTGTCTGCACATGAGAGATGGGAGTGGTGATTTGACAAGGAATAATGACATGTTATGTGAATGTCTATACTATCGTACAGTAATTAAATGAATGCACTTAAAAGATGATTAAAAGATAGCAATTAATGCGCACATACCTGAATGTGTGGAGGATTTGTTGCAAAAATTGTGGAGAAAGTATTGTTCACCTTTTTGGGGAATAAGTTGAGCAATTAATGAAAATGAAGTGGAATGAGGTGAGGTGGAATGAAGTGATGAAAGAGAGAGAAAGGTGGTGATGGATGGGTGAATGGGCGGATGGGTGAAGAAATGGACTTCTACAAGAGTGGAAGTATTTATTATGACAAGTACGTACCCTAATTAGCCAAAAGGAGGGACACTAGGTTCACTTCCTTCGGCTGCAGGAAGCTTGGGTGTTGAATGCTAGGTGAATTGTTGCGGGAACTCTTATTTGGAAACTGGCTTGTGATATAATCTGAGGCAATGACCATTGACAAGTAACTTGAATCTAACAGGGTCAATGGTAGTAAGTTGAACAACTCCATTAGGAAAGACCTCAACGACTTCATATGGTCCTAGCCACCTTGTCTACAATTTTCCTACATTGTCCTGATATCTTGAGTCATAGAGCAGGGCCCAATCTCCTGGTTGGAATTTCTTGTCCTTGATAAAAATTTCATGCCACTTGATTCTTTGGTTCTTCACTACCTCTATATGATGTAAGGATGCTCTTCTTATCCCATCCAAAGCATTTAGTTGCATGATTCTTTCTCTCTATGCCTTAAAAATATCCATCCCCAAATCTACTGTAGTCCTAAGAGTCTTATATTCAAATTCAATGGGCATCACGGTTGTCTTTCCATATAGCAACTCAAATGGAGTGAAGTCTTTAGTTGTTTTCCAGGTTGTCCTATAGGCCCAAAAAACTTCTAGTAATCTATTTTTCCAATCCTTTCTATGAATAGTTACCATTTTGGTCAGAATGGCTTCAATTTCTCTATTGGTCACCTCAACTTAGCCATTAGCCTAGGGGTGATAAGGAGTAGACTTCATGTGCCTTATGTTGTACTCATTAACTAGTGCTTCAACAAGGTTTGATGTGAATTGAGCCCCTTGATCAGTCACTATTTCTCTTGGAACTCCATATCTTGTGAAAATTTCCTCATAAATAAATTTTACAACCTTGTTATCTCTTGCATGCTTCATGGTCTTAACTTCTAACCATTTTGTCACATAATCAGTGCATACCAAGATATAAGACTTACCATTTGATGGAGGGTCAATGGGTCCTACAAAATCCAATCCCCACTTGTCAAAGGGAGTGATTACTACCTAAGGTCAAAGTGGCATCTCATCAAATCTGGTTGGTCTACCCATTCTTTGACATCTATCACATTTTATGGTATACCTTCCTGCATCCTTGTGGAGTGTTGGTTAGTAATATTTTGCGTTCAAAATCTTCATTGTTGTCCTCTTGGCTGCAAAATTTCCTCCACATGGTTCGTTGTGGCATGCATGCAAAATTGCATGTCTCATCTTCTCTCACACATCTCATGACATGGTCTGGTCCAGTATAAAACAAGCATCCAGGGGAGAAAGGAAAATATTTTTCAATGAGTGTCCTTTTCTCTTTTGGAGAGAAGTGAGAAGGGACTCCACCTGTGACCAAATAATTGGCTATGTCAGCATACCAAGGTTTTTGTATACTGAGGGAGAATAGATGCTCATTAGGAAAAGAGTCATATATGGGCTGATTGTCTTTTGATGTAGTCAGCCTTGAAAGAAAATTTGCAACAACATTGGCCTTCCCTGGCTTGTCCACAATGGTTATATCAAACTCCTGCATTAACAATAACCATCTTTCCAGCCTACCTATGATCAAAGGTTTATTCATGAGATATCTAATGGCTACATGATCAATGTGCACAAATATTTGGTAACTTGTTATGTAATGTTTGAATTTGTTCAGTGCATAGATTACTGCCAGCATTTCTTTCTCTGTCACTGTATAATTGAATTTAGCTCCTTGTAAATTTTTGCTGACAAAGTAAATGGCATTTTCAATAGCTCCTTCTTTTTGTCCTAAGGTTGCTTCTATGGCATAATCTGATGCATCAGTATGGATGTGGAAAGGAATTTCCCAATTAGGCCCTTTGAGTATAGGAGCATGAGTCAAAGTTTCCTTCAAGTCAGAAAATGCCTTGTCACAAGCTTCAGTCCATTGGAATTCAACATCTTTAGTGAGAAGAGTATACAATGGTGCTGCTACCTTGCTGAAATCCTTGATGAAATGCTTATAATATCCTGCATGACCCAAGAAACTCCTAACATCCTTTTTTTTTGCAGGTGTGGGAAGATTTGTGATTACCTCAATCTTTGCAGGATCTACTTGAATTCCCTTGTGGGAGATGTAGTGGCCAAGAACTACACCTTCCTGCATCATCATGAAGTACTTTTCACTATTAAGGATAGGTTTTGGTCTTCACATCTCTGTAGGACTCTCCTAAAATTTTCCAACGCTTGATTAAAATCAACACCATAAGTGGTAAAGTCATCCATATAAATTTCCAATCAATCATGAGAAATGTCTGAGAATATGCTAATGATTTCCCTCTGAAAGGTTGCAGGTGCATTGCATAAGACAAATGGGAGTACCGAGTAGGCATAGGTCCCCCATGGAAAGGTAAATGTGGTCGTCTCCTAGTCCTCTGGTGCAATTTGGATCTGGTTGTAGCCGTTGAATCCATCTAGAAAAGAAAAGTATCGCTTTCTTGCAAGTGCGTCCAAAACTTGATCAATGAAGGGTAAGGGACTTCTTGGTGGCAGCATTAAGTTCCATGTAATCAACACAAACTTTCCATTTCCCTCCTTTCTTGGGAACAATCATTAATGGAGACACCCACTATCTGAAATGGGGTAGATAAATCCTGCATCTAGTAATTTCTGCAGTTCTCCTTTTACAATTTCTCTTAGTGTAGGGTTAATTCTTCTTTGTAGCTGTCTTATTAGGGTGCAATCATCTCTAATGTAAATTTTGTGTGTACAAAGTTTAGGGTCCAATCCCTTCATATCATGATAATCCCATGCAAATGCATGTTGATGGGTCCTTAATAAATTTTCCAATAACAATTGTTGTTCTTCACTTAATTTGTTGTTAACATTCAGATATTTTCCTTCTGACACCTATACTTATGTAGTTAACTCTATCATGGTTTCTTCATTAACACATGGTACCTTTAGTTCATATGGAAGCAATGTATGGGACATACTTGTTGCTGCAGGAAGTCTGTCTGCAGGAACAGTGGCTACAGGAAGAGTGGCTGCAAGAAGAATGTTTGTAGGAACAATGGTTGCAGGAAGAGCAGGCAGAAGTTCCTTGACTGGATTAGCAGAATGAGAAGATGATGTTTCCTCTACCTCACAATGGTTCTTAATGATGTTAGCCAATACTTTATACTCATCTTGGAGCCGCATGAAAGAGCTTCTACCTAACATCATAAGTTGCACCACAAAATTAACTCCTCGGCATCTTCACCAACATGTGGTCATACAAGATTATCTTCATCAAGAGATGGTTGAGCAGGAGGATAAAGAACAAAATTTTTAGTGTTCTTCCCATCTTAAATGGTCATGTCACCTAACTGATATCCAATGTATGCATCTGCAGTTGCTAACCATGGCCTTCCAAGAATAATGGGATACCCGCCTAGTGTAGCTTTAGGAGAAAGAATCATAAAGCCTGATGGGTACTCCCAGGAGTCTAAAACTACCACAAGATCCTCCACTACACCATCAGGCTCAATAGTAGATCTATCAGCAAGTTGCAAGATAGTAGGATTATATCTCATGCTTGCAATATTTAGTTGCTACAAGATGTCCTTGGTCATTACATTTATTGTTGCCCCTAAATCAAACAGAGCATTCTTAATTTAGATCTCGTTTATAACAACTACTACCATAGGAATACCTGAGTCATTGTACTTGGGGATAGTCACTTTTCTAAGTATGATGTCAGCTAGTTGTCCCACCACATGAACTATAGTTGGGTCTTTCTTTTTCCTACCTGGCTTCTTGAGGCATGCTTCCTTGATTGTCTTGCCATAAATTGGAACATCATTTATGGCCTGAAATAGAGGTATCTGAACACATATATGCTTCAGTTGATCCAAGATGTCAAAATTTGTATCCTCCTTTTCCTCCTTCTTCTTGGTAACTTCTAATCTCTGAGGAAATGGTGGTTCTTGTTCAGTCTGCTTGAATTGGACTAGTTCAGGATTTTTAGGTACATTTGGCTGAATGGGACCATTCAGAGGTTCCTCCTCCTCTTCCATAGGAAGCTCAGTGATAATGGGTTTGGAAGGGGCTGGTAGAGTAGTTCTTGAATGCAAGTGGATGTCACTTACACTCACAACATATGTAGGGAATTGATTTGAATCAGCAGAGTATGCAAGTTGTTGTTGTGGTTTGTTATTTGGATTGGGTGTGGGCTGAGCTAGTAGTTGAGTAGGTTTAGATGCATTTGAGCTTGAATTAGTAGGTGGAAGCATTATAGCAGGTTGTTGGGGCTGAGAAGTTGGTTGCATGTAACCAGTTGTCTGGGCAGGCCATTGTTATCCTCCTCTCCATTGATTTGTTTGTTGCCGATTTCCTGGAGGTGGCTACCAATGCCCTTGAAATTGCTGCTAATTCGCCTAAGGTTGTTGCCACTGGGGTGGAGAGTTTTGATGATTGGGCCAAGCATTTTAAGGGTTACTCCAAGGTTTTGGTGGATATCCTCCATAGCTGGATGGATATGGGGGCTACCATTGGTTACCAGATGAATAGGAATTAAAATATGGCCCAACATAATATAGTGGATCCAGTGGCATACCTTATCTTGGAGCCCAAGGCTTCCTTTGTGCAACATATTAGACTTGGTCTTCTTCAATCTGAATTGGTTTGAACTCAGGTGAAATATGCTTGCTTTCAATATTAGCTACCATCTTGCATCTGCAGTCCCTCTTCTTTTGTCTGCAGTGGGGGCAATACTCTGTCAACATTACCTCTGCCTCCTCTTGTTTCTTCTTGGCCTAAAGTGTATCTAGATGAGTAGCTAGATTATTTATAATGTCTTGCTTGAAGTCTTCCAGCAAATGAGTAATCTCCATTCTTGAAACTCCACCGGTGGTTGACTTACCCATGGAAGATTGGTAAGCTCTCCCTTTCTTTGAAGCTGGCCTAAAGTAGTTCAAGCATATTTTCTTGATATCTTCCCAAGGAACTTGGGAGATATCTCCTCCTCCCATGAGGTCCAAGGCATCATTGCATCTATCATTGATTCCTCTCAGGAAAAGAAACTTTTGTGAGTCTTCATTGAGTGTATGGTGTGGATATTTTTGTAGGAAAAACAAAAACCTTGCAATATAATCTTCCAGGCTCTCATCTTCCTTTTGTTGCATCCTAAAAATGTCACCTCCTCTCATGTTGTTGCACCTACAACATTCCTTGTATTTCTCAAGGAATTTTATCTTCATGTCTTCCCAAGTTTCCACAGTATCTTTGCCTAGGCTCATGAACCATCTTAATGCAACCTCTTTCAAAGTGGTAGGAAATAGCTTAAGCCTATGGGAATCAGTGGTATAATCATAACTCATGTAGAGTATGTCAAAATCAAATGAAAAGGTATCAGGATCTTCTGTGACAAGTCCATAAAACTTGGGGAGTGTTGAAGCAGGGATGTTCTTGATGTTGTCAACTTCATTCTGATGGGCAATGGGGAAAGGAAAATATGGTTGGTTAGGTTTTTTCCTATTTGCATCACCCATGCCTGCTTGATGTAGTTCCAAAGCAAAGGGGTTCTCAAGCTAATTTTGGTCTTCAGAGGAGACTTCAGAGCTAGTCAAATCAGGAAATGCATCAACAAAGGGGTGTGGATCTTCTTCTTCTTCTCTTGGCAGGGTCTAATATTCAACTAGATGGAATGGATTAGGATTGTTAGGAAGGAATCTCCCATAAGCATCCCTTCTCCTTCCTCTATGCATGCGGTATCACTCACTATCAACCAACTCACAAAAAGAATTGGTAAAGAATAAGGGGGTTCATTACTTCCTAAATGAGGGTTTAGTAATAACAACTTCCATAAACACTACAGCAAGAAAAACTACCAATGACTCCAAAGAACTCCCTAGTTTGACACCATCCCCAGCAACGGTGCCAAAAATGCTGGCCTCCTACAATGATTTAATAACTAAGCCCTTATAGCCATGATTCAAAGATTGGATATCTAACCTGAATAGCTATTTCAATCATCATGAAGGTGCATTTAACTTGTCAACCCAGGGACATGAACTTGAAATGGGTCAGCACAGTATGTGCACTAGGAACCCAAAGTAGCTATTTTCATTCTACAGCTAAGGAACACACAATGATGAAAGTAAATTGCTTAGAAGGGAATACCATAAATTTCAATCATCAATCAACAACTACATCAAACTAAAATACATAACAAAAATGAAAATTTGAGTAACAAACAGGGCACTACTCTATCTACTTTGGCTGCAGGAGCAGTCACATAATGGAATTCTAGTGGTTGTAGGAACAGTCGATGCTAGATTTCTAACTAATTACTAAATAGCAGGTAATACTAAACTAAAGGATGGATTACTCACCAAGTGGGCCCCCTTGGATAAGTATCCTTTAAAACTAATGAGAACTCAGATGCTCAAACTCATAACTTTATTTTATTCACTATAAATCATGAGTACAAAAGAGTAATGTATCTGTATTACTGAAAACTTGAGAGTGCAAGTACAATATCAAATTGTGCAACCTCCTAAAGAAGGAGCATCAAATCTTTATTTATACTATCAACTAAACAAGGAAGTCAACTCCATGACTAGGAGGACGCCATTTAGGGAAAACAAATAAATTGGAGTGGCGGCGGTTACATGTGCATGGAATCTGGTCAGACATGCAGGTCCAAATGCAAATTTAGCATAGTAGTAACACCCGCATCTGCTCAACCAAAATTAAAGTCCACTACAAGGTGGTTACATTCGGTTTGCATGAGGAATCTTCTGTCATCGACCTCCTTTGACCTTTGAGCGATTCCTTTGTTGGACGTTACGGTGCATGCCCAGTTGGCGATGTCTTCCTCAACTTAGCATCCTCAAATTAAATCTGCATGGCAATGTCACTACGCACAATAACTGCATATCTATAACCACCTTAAGGAACATTCATTAACCACATGAAAAATCAATATAGATAATCCACATAATATGCCAATATCATTAAAACTTGCAGAAATAGGATTAAGCCCAATGTCTATGGTTTGAGGGAAACATTATGAAAATATCAACATTTAGCATCAAAGTTCATGACAACTGCCAGCAAATAAACTATATATTCTACCCAAAATTGGACCAAAAACTAGGCTCATCATAGATATCAATTAATGAGATAGCAAAGGTGCAAGACAAAAATTGATTTTTCATTTTAAGCCAAAAACTGAGTGTTTTCTAAACGTTGTCTTAGTGGTCAACAAAGTAAATCTAGTGTTTTTCAACAATTTGAAATCGTTTGGTTAACAAAAGAATCAAACATTCAAAGCAAAACTAATTGAAAACTTCAAAACATCCATTTTAGAGCACCAATTTGAAAGTGTTTTATTTGTGGGATTCCATTTAAGCACCAAATTGAGTGTTCTCTATTAATGAAAGCTTTGAAAAATTCATTCATTTTTAAGAGCACTAAATTGAAAGGGTTTGTTTTTGGGGTTCATTTTAAGCACCAAATTGAAACTATCTTTCTAACTTAGCTTGAAAAAGATTCATTTTAGAGCACTAAATTGAAAGCGTTTGTTTGTGGGGTTTGTTTTAAGCACCAAATTGAAAGTATTTTTCTAGCTTAGAAAGTTTGACAAAGATTCATTTTAGAGCACTAAATTAAAAGTGTTTGTGGGGTTCATTTTAAGCACCAAATTGAAAGTATTTTTCTAACTTAGAAAGCTTGAAAATTTGAAACTCTTTGACCGTTCGTCTTCCCTGTAACAAATGTGTTAGTTTTTTTTTTGGATAACCATCAATTATACTTCTACAAATCTTGCATAAATGAAATTAGTACCTTTCACACATTCAAATCAAGCACCTGTTAGCATTAGAAATCCAATTTTAACTTGCAGATCCCGGACACAGGTTAACAGGGGAAAAACGTAGGAACAACAAGCAATAGCAACCTCTGTCAAAGAGAAAAGGCACTAGAAAATGTCAAAAGCACCCTCTTTCAGAGAGCAAGGATGCCAAAAACTGTCAAAAGCGCCCTCTATCAAAGAGAAAATGTAAGAACCCTATCTTATTCTGATCATAAACTTTTGACTTTTGCCTCAAGGAATTTTCACAAACACTTTTTCTTACAGCCTCGATATTGTTGGTATTGAGTTTCAGTTTGTTTTGAATGGGTTTTGATGTATGCAAATGAAATTATAATGCCTTTGAAATGATGCTAAAAACCTATTCAATGAATAGAAATGGTATGCAATATCTTTTTATTTTTTTCTATGCGTGAATATGATTGAAAATGACATCTACAACAACTAGGAAATTTATCAAACACTTAACATGCAGTTCTGAAATGAAGGTACAACAATATGACAAACAATTTGCAGCCAACTAACAACTCCTCTCTTTGATATTTGTAATGAGATTACAATGCTAGGAATGATCCTAGTTTGACACCATTATCAAACCTTACAAATTTGTCTCCTTCTACAATGATGACTGAAAATTACAAAGCTATGTTGTTTCCTTGGGACAGTAATCAAAATTCTAATCAAATGCAATACTAAAAACTACAATGATTGCATTTACAATGCTAGACTTCTAACAGAGACAACAACCTCACTAACTTCAATGTGCAAGACCATCAAATGCAAATACATGTGATAAGGTGAACCTAGAAATGGAGTAGCAACCACAGTAAGTAATTTGATTCTCCACCAAGGCCAATTATCTTCACCTCAAAATGTTGCGCCTTCCTTCAAGGATGCCCCATGATTCCACAAAAAATATTTATTTGTATTTTCCCAACTATTTCCAAGCAAAATCGCACCATGTAAGAGTGCACCCAGCAATAAAATCGTACCAAATGTATTCTTGCCAAATCGTCCTCTTCTTCTCCAAAATTGATTGGATTTGACTGAAATCTTCTTCTACCAAAATCTTCAAGTTGAAATTCACAAATGCAAGCATCAAATAACTTTCAAACAAGAATGATCTCACAAAAATTTGCAATTTAAACTCAAGTGAAATTCCTATGATTCTTTACCAATGAAGCTCCATATTGACTACTAGATGCAACCAATCTCACAGGAAATCCTTCAGAAGATCTTTCACAACCTCAGGTATTTGAATCAATGAGAGGTTTCATTCCCAATGATCAAGAATTGTAGAAATTGCAGAAACCCTAGGTTTCTTCATCTCCATAGCAAAAACTCTTCAAAGGCTCAACATCAAAATCCTGGATGATTCCATGATAACTTGGTTGATCCCTTTATATAATTTTCTCCAAGAAGAGGTCGACCCTCTAGAAGATTTCAATCATTTAATAATAATATTAAATGTGCATTTAATAACTTTATAATAGTTCCTCAAAGTGGGCGCTCAGTTTAGTTATTCATTAATGAGTCTTTTTATGTCTCATGGCCCCATTAACTTAAAGTGCAAACATAAACTTTATAATATGATTTTAATAATAAATTATTATTAAAGTCACCTTTAATAATAATTAAATGACATATCTTGCACATTATATCCTTATTCCGCCAAACCAATTGAAAACTGGGATCAACACTGAATTCACCACATGTCTAGGTGCCTTACTAAGAATAGTAATTCTAGATTCCCATGACCTGATGACTTACTATAAATAGTAAGCATGTGAACCTAAGTCTTGAAACACCAAAATAAGGTCAATTCTAAACCACCCAACGCTCTGGGGAAAAAAACACTATGATATATGCCAAACAAGACCCTTTAACCATCTACATTAGCCTACGAGAGTCAGCTAATAGGCTAAACCATCAAGAAACATGAACGAGCTAAAAAGGGGACATTACAGAAAAGTCACTGGGAAAAGTCAAAAGCGCCAAAAACCAGGTCAAGTGTGTCAAAAAATAGATCAAAGGTGCTAGAACCATGAAAACAAATGCGAAATGTTTTTGGAACCTATGCGTGAAGATTTTTCCAGAGCGCTTTCGGGACCTGCAACTTCAAATGTAGCTCACAAAATTGTTAGTGTTAAGGACCGAGGTCCCACCAAGCATACCAGGATGTGTAAGGGGGAAATCTACAAGTGTAAATAAGATCAAAACAATGAATAGAAACTAATCTAATCCAAAAAAATGATCTAGATCTATGCCCATTACTCACGAAATGAAACTATGAAATTAAAGAAATCAAGAATGAAATTGCAATAATACAATAACACAATAGCCTTACCATCCCATGTTGAAGTGTGTCCGTATTGACGTATATTAGATTATTCAATTCAATACGAAGTCTCCATTGTGTGTGTAACAGCTTTGAAGAGTGTGTGTGTGTGTGTTGTTGATCAAAGATGTGGTTTGAAGAGTTGTCAATGTTGATTAAGATCTTGGCATTACTTTGTTGCATAAACTGTATTGATTCTTTGATCCTTTTTTGTGAAGGAAGAGGTTTTTTATATAGAAAATGTGATTTGAAATGGACAATTAGGATTGCGTAGTAGAATATCTTGATCGATGGTCAAAAGATGTTGAGAGGATTTAGATGGGCATAATTTGTGAAAATATATTAAGTAATTAGTGTGATTGAAGAATAGATGATTGATTAGTCAAGAATATAGATTGATCAGTCAGGAAATAGATTGATCTCTCGGGAAATAGATCAATCAGTTAGGAAATAGATTGAGCAATCAGTGATTTGTAATTTGCTCAATCAGGAATGTGGTTGAGAATGATTAATTAATTGATTTAATTAATTAATTCTTTTTAGAGTTGAACATGAAAATCAAGTTTGAATTTTGCAAACAAAGTTTCATTAGTTTGATTTGATTTTTGATGATGTTTTGAATTGTTTAGTCAAATTTGGAGGGAAAGTGAATTAATTAAATTATTGCGATTTGATAATTTAATCAACTTAGGGGAATAAAGTGAATTAGTGACATAATCAAATAATTGGTGTTATTTAATTAATTAGGAGGAATAAAGTTAGATTAGGACTTTATTAAATAAATGAAATTTATTTAATTGATCGAAATTGATGAAAAAGTGAATTAATTTTTTTCTTCCAAAGAGCATATTGCTCATATATATAATTTATATTATATATAAAATAATGTGTACATATCAGTTTGAAAAGCTCTTCATAGCCAGGTTTCCATTAAGTACATTTTCCCAAATACAAAATTCAAACCCCTTTTAGCATATCCCAAATCCCTCCTATTCAACTAATATAAATTGTCAAAATCAACAAATATGCCACTTAATCAATGCTAGACAGGTCATCGCCACGTGTCATCCTTTCATTCGCTCACTAACTATTCCATCAATGCATGTCATCCTTACCTTTTTGGGATGCACAGTTAGCATTCATTCTCCCATCGCCACCTTGTTGGGTCCCGCACAGAATGCTACCTTCTCATCGCTCCATCATTAATGGCAGGTCCCACTGCCATGTCCACCAAACTGGGTCCTGCATGGAATGCTACCTTCTCATCGCTCCATCGCTAAGTTGCTAAAAAACCAAACCTCAAAACCTCTTCTTGAAGGTTACGAAGTTCTGAAAACCCGCGACTTGTCGACAATAAAGAGAACCAACATGGAATGTTACCTTCTCATTGCTCCATCACTAATGTTGGGTCCCACTGCCACGTCCACCAAACTAGGTCTCACACAAAATGCTTCCATCTCATCGCTCCATCGCTAAGTCACTAAAAAACTTGAACCTCAAAACCTCTTGTCAAAGGTTACGAAGTTCTAAAAACCTGTAACTTGGAACCCAGTGACTTAAGTAATAATCCATTTCCCGATACCATGATGGAGCAGTGATCTGATTTAGGATCTATGACAATTGCTTACAGAATGCTTAACTTTACAATGATTAATTCAAAGCTTATCAAAATGAATAAACATAACAGAAATACTTAAATGAACATAGCATAATAACGATGACGAACTAAAAGACAGAGAGAAAAGAGATAGAAGATAAAACACAATTGATAACGGAGTTCGCCAAATGGCTACATCTCCAGGTCCCTCTCCAACAGAGTGACCAATCCGATTATGCTCCAAAATCAAAATTACAATTGCTCTACAAGACCATTCCCTTCTAGCACAATGGAATAACCTCCCTTCATTGCATAATAATAGCTTCAATGTCTCCCAAACTTTCTCTCCTTCACATCACTTGGTTGAATTTTCAAAAACCCATACCCCCTTTTATACATAATTTTTTCTATAATGGGGCTAAACCACCATAATTACAAAAATACAACACCAAACACCTTTCCTAATTCTTACTCAACCCCTTTTGTCTTTTATGTTTGGCCCTATGAAATTTAGAGGGGGTTAGTTGAACCATATAAGGTTAATTGGTTAAGATTCAGCTTTACAAACTATGTAAAAGTCACCACGCCTATATATATCCTAAGAAGGAACGATGGTGTAACGACAAGTTACCCTTTTTGTAGCTGGTGGATCGGCGATTCAACCACCGTCGTCTATATTTATTAACCGAATCTCAATTTTTAAAATAATAAAAGAAACCGAAGACAATAATAGATAAGGCACATGCATGTGGTGTGTTGGTAGGACGCGTTGTTTGGAGGAGGTAGGTGGGGGGTTCGACCCCCACCGAACTATTTTTAATAAATACAAACAACTCAACCAAAGGAGTGCATCGCAAGGGTGCCACATGACACCTTGTGATTGGGCCATGTGGTACTCGTTAATTCACTAGCAAGGACACGTCACCACTGAGTCACCACCCAGTCACTCACCGTACTCCACATCACTTACCACATGTACCAGCCATATCGGCTACCCCATCAACGTATAGCCTACACAATCATTTTCCATGTGTTAGCCTTTGATTGGTCCACATCATCGTTTGTACCATATGGATTGTCACGTCAGCATGCTAACGTCAACATATGTATGACTTGGTCAAACCTGTTTACCGCCAACTTTGAATTGCGATATCTTCTACGCACAGGCTCAGACTTCGATGAAACAAGCGGTGTTGGGCTCGTATTGATGAGCTCTTCAATTTGACACTGGTTTTGACCAATTTTGAGTTGAGCATTTTTTCCACCTTTCTAACGAGCTTCAGGTACCTATTTTGACCAAACTTTGACTAGCCATAACTTGTGTGTACGTGCTCCTTTTGACCCCATTCAAGTTGCATTGGATTCAATTTTCCAAGCTCTTCACGATGATGCTAAATTCTAGAGCATAAGAGACACTTCATTTTTTTACGTCGAGTATCCCCCTAGATCAGTCCTCCCCATTGGAGAGCTTTTGGACCTTTGAAAGCTTGATCACTCGGAAAGTAAGTGAGGATAAAATTCCCTCACTTTACCAATCTCCATCTATTTTTCATTACTTGGATTCATCCCCTTTAATCCCACTCTGAGGTATTCAACTACTCCTCTTCATGAAGTCCTGACATTCTTGTCAAGAATGACATCCTCTAGCAATTCTAACATGTACTATGGTGAAAGATCATCAACTGATGGAACCTAAATGTTTGTGTCTTCATCCAGTATCATTGGAGGCTCGTACAACTTCAGATTCTCAACATTGACAACCGAATAGATATGCATGTATGGAGGAAGATTAAGGCGAAAGGCATTGGTACCGATCTTTTCCAGAATCTCAAAAGGACCATATCTGATCGGCTTGAGCTTTCTTCCTTCACCTTGCATCCTTTCCTTGCTGATATGTAACCAAACTTTGTCTCCAACCTAGAAATGGCGATCTATGTGATGCTTATCATGGCGAGCCTCGTATTTTGCTTGGCTCTACTCCAACTATGCTTCCACTTACTAATGAATTGCTTGGACTTTCTGGATGAACATCAAAGCCTTCTCTACATCATGGCATCCATCTTCAACATCATTTTTTCCCAAAGAAAAATCCCGGTTTTTGGAAGATAACTAAAACAAGTCTCAAAGGAGATCTTTTTGTAGAAGAGTGTGGCGTGGTTGTAAGCATGGTGCACATAATGAAAACTCTCATCCCACAACAGGATGCTTACTGTAGTAACCTCTAAGCAAATGCACAACTATCTTGTTTACTACCTCTATCTGTCCATCAATCTGTGAATGGAAATTGTACTCTTCTTCAATCTAGTGTCCATGAGTCCCCATAATGCTTATCAAAATTCCCCAAGAATTGAGAATCTTGATTCGATACAATAGAAGTAGGTAACCCAAAATGAACCCATACAAATTGAAAGTACATATGAGCTATCAATTCAGTAGTGACCTATTTCTTACAAGGCATCAGAATACACATTTTGTTTAACTGATCAACTACTACATACAGATAATGATGTCCCTTCCTAGACATAGGTAAACCCCAGAAAAAATCCATAGACACACTTTCCCATGGACGAGATGGTATAGGTAGCGGTGTGTACAACCCCAATTTCCTATTACTAGGTTTACTTGTTGCACACATGACACATCCTCTAATATATTTAGATATAGTTTCTTGCATACGAGGCCAGTAACAATATTCCTACAGCTAAGTTATTGTTTTACTTACCCCAAAGTGTCCATCAATCAATGACATGTGTGCTTCTTTGATTACCTGTGCTTGTTCATATTTTGGAATGCATAACTTTCCCAAGTGATACAATAATTTATCCTAAACATAGTAATCTTTCTCTTCTACATGTTTTCCTTGGATTAAAGCTACATAGATATCCTTAAATTTTTCATCATTAGCATATTGTACTTGAAAACTTTCATGAACCATAGAACTATTTTGAAGGATTATCAAAGCTTTCATAACAAGAGGCCTAGAGAGCATATCTGCTACTTTGCTATGGGCGCCTTTTTATACTTAATAACCAAATGAAACTGTTGCAAAAAACCCATCCACCGAAAGTGCCTACTTTGTTGTAGTTTAGATTTTGAGTGCAAATACTGAAGTGGTTGGTGATTAGTGTGGATTATAGTTTCTTTCCCCATTATGTAATGTTTCCATTTTTTAACACTCTGAACTAATGCATAAAGTTTCTTATCATAAGTGGGATAGTTACTTACTACTCGTGAAAAGGTTTCAGAGTGGTAGCAAATTGGTTTACCTCCTTGCACGAGTACCGCTCCCATGGAAAACCCACTCGCATATGTCTTGATCTCAAACGGTTGATGAAGATCTGGTAAAGCCAGAATCAGTGCGATGCTCAACTTTTCCTTCAAAGTGTCAAAAGCCTTCTGTTGTGGACCTACCCACTGAAAATTTTCCTTCGTACTAGTTAATGTGTGCAATGGTGATGCAATATAAGAGAAGTTTGCAATGAACTTTCTCCAGTACTGAACTACACCTAAGAAACTTCTGACTTATGTGATTGTACTTGGCTTAGGACAGTTTACAATAGCTTTGACCTTCATAGGGTCTACTTTCAATTGACCACCCCCTACAACATAGCCTAAGTACAATAAGGATTCTTAGCGAATTCACATTTAGACATATTTACATAGAGTTTTTCTTTTCTCAATACATCAAAAACTTTCTTTACATGACTTACATGATCTTCCCAAGTTTGACTGAATACAAGAATATCATCTAGATAGACTATGACAAAATCATCAATGAAAGGATGAAAGACATCATTCATGACGCACATGAAGGTAGCTAGTGCATTACAAAGCCCAAAGGGCATGACCATCCACTCAAACAGTCCCTGTTTTGTCTTAAATACAGTTTTCCAAATGTCATCTTCTACAATTCTTATCTGATGATATCCACTATGCAAGTCTAACTTAGTGAAATAAACTACATGTTTTAATGATCAAGTAAATCATCTATTCTAGGAAGAGGATACCTGTTCTTTACCGTTATCTTATTCAGGGCTCTGTAGTCGATGCACATTCTCTAAGTCCCATCTTTCTTTGGAACCAACACAATTGGAGAACCACAAGGAGATGTACTGGGATGAATAACTCCTTTCTCAACCAACTCCTGAACTTGCTTTTTGATTTCCTCATTCTGCATAACTGATAAAGGTACATGTCATGTTAGGAAGTGGCACATCCTATTGTAAGTAGATTTCATGTTGTATCTCTCTCTTGGGTGGCAACCCCTTCGGTTCCTGAAGCAAGTCATCATAAATGGAAACAATTTTGACCATTTCAGCTTTATGTTTTGGATCACACCCCTTGCACACCTCAGATTTATTGTCTTCTTTGGATTTTACAAGAATTAATACAAATTTCTTACTAGAATTGACCAACCTTTTCATTTGACTAGCATTGACTAGTGCAAGATTATTCTTAACCTTATGTGCACATACAATGTATTCTATCCCATCCTTAAAAAGATGATACTTATTCTCCTCCCTATAAAATATTGCTTTCTTGTCATATAGATAAGGACTCCCTAACACAAGCCCACAAATATCCAAAGGAACTATATCTACATCTACCTCATCAACAAAGTTTGCAGTGATAGCAAATCTCAATTTACATTGTTTTGTTACCTACAGCTGAGCATCATTGCAAACCCATCCAAGTGGATATGGATTTGAATGAGGTATTGTAGCCAGATTTTCTTTACCACCTCTTCAGATATTAAGTTGACTTCAGAACCCATATCAAACAGAGTATCAAGCTTAGTATGCTTTGTTACAACCCGAATGTGAAACAATTCATTTCTTTGCTTATCAACCTTAGGAGAAGATTCTTTACTTGTACTTGCACTTGCATTGGAAAAACTTGTATTAGAAGAAAGAGATATACCTTTCCCTTTACCTTGGATCTCGGCAGTAGCAATCTTTGTCTCATCCCCGGAGTCAAACCCAAGATCTTGTTGAATCACTGCAACAGTGTTTTGCTTGCCCTTATTTCCTCCATATCTTTTCAGCCTTAACTCTAGATGCAGCTTCCAGCACTTCTAATCAATATGTCAATATTTCTTGTAATGACAGAATGTGGGTTTATCACCCTCCTTCACTATAGTTGTCTTCTTCCCTTTTCCCTTGTCTTTGTCTTTGTCTTTATCTTTACCCTTGGGCTTACCCTCAGACTTATATGGTTTCTTTGAGAAATTATCACTAAAAGTGTTCGTACCCCTTGACTCCAAATGAGTGGCTTGGACAGATACTTCGTCCATATTATTAAGACTCAACATTAGAATAGTATGTCTTAGGTAAGAATGTAAACCACCTATGTACTTAAGTAGAGTATTATGAGTATACAAGGGCACATTTAAAGCAATAGCCCATTTTCTAAACTCATGGGTGTAAGCTTGGATAGACTGCCCCTTACCTTGCCTAAAGGTCTGCCAATTCATGGTTAATTGTTGCATATAACCTAAAGGGTAAAACTGCTTTTTAAGGGAAACAACAAATTCCATCCAAATCATACTGACACTACCATGGCGAGCAATTTCTTCCCGAGTCTTACTCTCCCACTAGGTGAGAGTTGTACCTCCTAACCGAAGAGTGGCCAATTGGATCCTAGAAGCATCTTCTACTAGGCCTTAAATCCTACAGTACACTTCTACCTGTTGGACCCAATAATCCAACTTTTTGACATTTAACTCCCCACAGTACTTAGGTAATTCAAAATTTCCATCCAATTTAATAATAGGCTTAGAATTTCTCTTAAAAGTATTAATAGGAGTAGAAGAAGAAGAAGGAGAAGAAGGGGAAGAAGAATAAGAAGGAGAATATGGAGGAGATAGATTTTTTGGAGTTTTCCCCTCTTTGTCTTTCCGATCTTCCTTCTTTCCTTGCTTTGAAGAATATCCTTTTTTGTGCTTCTTCATGTCCGCATAAAGCTCTTCCACCATAGCCTTCAAGTCAAGAAAGGCCTTCTAGAAACTCTTCTCATCAAGCTATGAGCTCTGTCCACCACCTGCTTCTTCCATCTGTGACGATGGATCAGCTCTTCATTTTTTGATCTCGAGATTATATTCTTCAAGCTTGCCTTCACCTTGCTGAATCCTAGATCTCATTAGCATTCAATTCTACAATACTAGTCACACAAAGCTCTGATACCAAACTTGATCTGATTTAGGATCTATGAAAATTGCCTACAGAATGCTTAACTTTACAACGATTAATTCAAAGCTTATCAAAAAGAATAAACATAACAGAAATGCTTAAATGAACGTAGTATAATAATGATGATGACCTGAAAGAAAGAGAGAAAAGAGATAGAAGAAAAAATGCAATTGATAATAGAGTTCACCAAATGGCTACGTCTTTGGGTCCCTCTCTAACAGAGTGACCGATCTGATTATGCTCCAAAATCATAATTACAATTGCTCTACAAGACCATTCCCTTCCAACACAATGACATAACGTCCCTCCGTTGCACAAGAATGGCTTCAACATCTCCTAAATGTTCTCTCCTTCACATCACCTGGTTGAATTTTCATAAACCCATACCCCCCTTTTATACATATTTTTTTTTATAATGGAGCTAAACCACCATAATTACAAAAATACAACACCAAACCCCTTTCCTAATTCGTACTCAACCCCTTTTGTATTTTATGTTTGGCCCTATGCAATTTAGAGGGGGTTTGTTTAACCATATAAGGTTAATTGGTTAAGATTTGGCTTTACAAATTGAATAAAAGTCACCACACTTATATATATATGTGACAGATTTTGGGAACCCTAAGATGCTTGCTCTCTTCCTAAGATTTTTCACTTAGAAAGAGAGAGATTTAGGTCCCAAAATGCTTATGTAACACTCAAATTAGGATGTATGCTATATGATATGATGTAAATGAACTTGAATAAATGCAATTGATTGAGTAAAATGAACTAAAATGAATGCAAAAGTGCAATTTAAGCTATGTTTGAAAACACATTGTGATATGCAAATAACTATGAAAATGAAGAAATTATGCATAACAGAAAGAGATGGATGAAATCAAAGTGCACCTGGATGAAATATGAGTTGTCTGGAATGTCTGGAATGCTGAGGAATTTTACTGGTTTTTCACAGTGGGACTCATTCGCCAAGGGTGGTGAATCAGTCCTCCTACTGATGAAAAAGTGTCGAGAACTGATTTTTGACAGTCAGGATCCGAGAGCTGACAAAATATAGATTTTTCAGGTCTCAGGTGGGACTCATTCACCAAGGGTGGAAAATCAGTCCACTCCTAGATTTTTGGAAAATCAGACAGCAACCCTGCAACACCAGATTTGGGAATGTCTGAATGTCGGGTTGTCGAAGTCAGTTTTGCAGGAAACAAACAAAAAACACTCAATAAGCTTGAAATAATTATATGTTGACTTGAAGAGCCTAGTTGACTTGATTTCCACTTTTCAACACCTTTAAACCTGTCAAATATGCAAAACAAAGGCTGCAAAGACACATGCAAAGGGGGAAAATGTTGGAGGGTTAGCAAATAGGGGTTTGCCTTGGTCAAACCCCACTTTGGTAATCAAACCCAATAGAAATAAGTGAAATGAAAAGGAAATGTAAACTAACAACATGAAAATTCTATTAACTCACCAAATCCTTGATCTCATAAGTCTGAAGTAATGTCAATGGATGCTCCAAAGTGCTTCAATAGTTGCTTCAATTGATGATGTAGAATGCTTGAGTGCTTGAATGTATTAGGAGATTGAATACTTGAATGAGGAGATTGTAGGAGATGTAAAATGAGGTGAAAATCACTTATTTATACAATTCTTGTGCCTTACTATCTATTCATACCTCATCACAGGATGACATCAAGTGAATTTTAATAAAATCCTGAAAGGAAATTTGAAATATTTTCAATTTGGGGCCAAGGGGGACTCATTCGCCACCCATGGCGAATGGGTCCCACCTAGGACCTAAAACCATGTGTCGGGAAAAATGTTATGTTTAATGTTGTTTGTCAGGATAATATCCAAAAATACACTTAATTAAGCATATGAGGGAATAAAGAGAAAAATAAAGCATGAGAAAGGTGTAAATAAGGAGATTGTGGCTAGAAAAGTGTGAAGGCTTGTTACAAGACTTTACAACACTTCAATTTAGGACTTTTTGATGAGTAAAAAGGTGATTTTTAGGTAAATTGTATTGAATAGAGTCTAGAAGAATGTGGAAATGTCTTACAACACTTCACAACACCTTCACAAAACGTCGTTCTTTGAGTTTTAGTACCTAAATAAGCATGTTCAAGCCATGATACAGCATAAATTCAAGGCAACATAGTTTCAACACCATGAAACAAGACCTAAAAGGCCATGAAAATGACAAAGGTCCATTTTTATACGGCACATTTAGCCCCCACTTTAGTCAGAGGATGAACTTGCTTCCTCACACTAAAGTAGCCATGAACATCGAGGGGAGGGTTCAAATGCACTTACACTAGCAAGATGGAATACAACGATCAACAGGGATGATCAAGCCCCCAGCACAAAGATCCCATGGCAAACTAGACATAAGGACAAAGGAACACACAAGTGGTGAAATGAATTGAATAAAGCTTCGATCATCAATCCAACTAGTTGTGAAAAGATATCTAGGTTGATTGATTGAAAGAGAGAATGTGTACTCACTCTGGGGCCACAGAACTAGTTGTCTGTAGGGTGAGAAGGCCCAAATGTATACTCACTTTGGGGCCATGGAACTAGTTGTCCGTGGGGTGAGAAATCCCAAAAATTAAGATACATACGCTAGTTGGTATACACTCACAAACACAAAAGTGGCTATGGGGAAAAGTCATGCTGCTAGTTGGGCTTCCTGCTCAACCATGCCAAAGTTATACCACTTGATAACTTTAACAAGGCACCACAAAGCCAAAGAAATGTAAATGTCAGTTTAAGTTTCATGAAACAATAAAAATAGGATGGCACCACAGGCATGCAAGTTGTGTTATGCAAGGTGGTCAAACAAATAAGATGGCTCCACAGGCATGCAAGTTGGGGATGTGGTCAAAGATGCAATTTTTGAGGGTAAGTGTGCAGTTGAGGCTTCTAAGGAATCTTGTACTGACTGTCCATCAGTGGAGGTGTGTCCAAAGGCACCTAGTGGTCATGTGGCTTCTAGTGATATTATGCAGGCCCCAATTGGGGAGTCATCTACGACTAATCCGATAAATCCTCAAATTGAGCATGTTTCGATGGGAAATAACTGATCAGTGGGGTAGTCATCTTTGCTTGGGAAGAGATGGGCTAACCTTTTATCCTTAAAGCTTAAAAGAAAAGGCGTTGTGTCTGAATCTGTGTCTTCCGCTAGTGTTGAAGGTGGCTTTTCCTTGTCCATTCTTGATTCTCTTGTGGACAAAAATATAACTAGAATGGACTTTTCTCTGGTAGGCCAAGTTTCTAGGTCCTAGACCTAATATTGAGGAGGTCCGCACTTGGGTTTGAAAAAAGTGGGCTCTGAAGGGTTAGGTTGAAGTTGCAGCTATGGCTAAGGGATTTTTTCCTTTGCTTTTTCCTATGATGAAGACCTGAGAGCAGTTTTGCTAAAGGTCTATGGACTTTCAGGTGTCTCACCTTGGTGTGATGTCCCTGGGAACCTGGGATGGATCTCTCTAAGTTTCTTTTTCATTTTTCCCCTGTGTGGGTGAAGTTGTCGAACCTACCTTTGGAATATTGGGATGAAGTAGTATTTAAGGCAGTGGCTAACTCATTTGGGTGACTCATTTCTATAATGAGGCCACCCTCTCTAGAAGGCATCTGGTTGCAACAAGATTTTGTGTTATGATTGACCAAGATTTTGTGATGCCTGAGTTTTTCCACCTTAAATCAAAGGTGGGATCCTGGAAGCAATAGATTGTCTTTGAAAAAAATTTGTTTGTGTGTTTCAAATGCAAAAAAGCAGGTCACTGGGATAAGGACTACCCTACTAAGGTGGTTTCGTCCAAGGTGGCCCCTCAAACTAAATTTTGGAGGGTAAAGGAGGCTAAGGGGACTTTGGCTCCCCTAGTGTACGATGAGTCAGTAGCAAGCAAAGTCATGGAAGGAAAAGATAATAGTGAGGATCACTTTGTCCCTCAGCCCAAGGGTGATAAGGAGATTAATAACTTCGTGGATGAGGTTGCTGGCCAATTTGTGGATCATGTTTCAAATACTTTGTGCTCCCCTAAACATGTTCTCTTGGATCCGTCTATTGCCCCGTCCCCCCCCAGATCGTGTGTCTAGGTTTGTGGGTGATGGAGGCGCCTTGGTGGTTGCAGACACAGGAAGTAAGGATGAAGAAGGATATATTCCAGTGAGGGGCAGAAAGAAGAAATCATCTTCTTCTCCTCCCCCTCAACCCCACAGAGATGTTACCACAAGAAGGAAAAAAGTGGATAGTGGGTTTGAACAGAGGGGTCAGGGGAGACCTTCTCTGCAGAAAATCAGGGAGAGGGATTGCAAGCGAGATATTGTGGAAGGGGTTCAAAAGAATCTCTTTGAATTTTTATCTAAGAGCACCCCCTCCTCATGTAAATGAAGATTATTTCATGGAATATCAGGGGTTGAATAATGTGCACAAGCAAGACCTCCTAAAGAACTTGATTTGGGACCATAAGTTGGACATATTGCTGATTCAAGAAATGAAAATTCAAGTTGATAAGTTAGAAGCTTTAAAGAATTTCTTTTTTAAGGATTATGGCTTTCATGGGGTTAGCTCTGAGGGATCTTCGGGCGGCATTACTACCTTTTGGAATGTTAGGATGATTAAAGGTTTCCCGATTGTGAATGGTTTTAATCATGTGGAGACGAAGTTTACTTTGATTAGGGAGTCATACTCTTGGGTTATTTATAATGTGTATGATCCTAATCTAAAGAGGACTAGGAAAAAATTATGGGATGATATGGGGTGTCTTCGGACTAATTTTCTAGATAGCCCTTCGCTAGTGATGGGAGACTTCAACACTCCCCTTTGTGACAATGAGAAAGTGGGTGGTTTGCAAGCCAATCCTGATAGTCATCTGGATTTGAGAATGTTCACTTTTGATAATGCTCTTATTGATGTGAAGATGATAGGGGCCAAGTTCACCTGGTCCAACAGGCATGTTGGTGCTAAAAATATTCAAGTCGGGATGGATAGAGCTCTGACATCAACCTCGTGGTTTGTGGATTTTGCTTGCTCCCTATCCATGATCATGAGATTTGGGTCTAACCACTTCCCTATCTCTTTTGTGGCTGATAGGCTTGGAGGTAAGAAATTATTTCCTTTTCGATTTGAAGCTATGTGGTTGAGGGATCCTAGATTTATGGACTATATTAAGAAATGGTGGCAAGTGAATATTTATGGTAGTGTGATGTTCAAAGTAGCCAAGAAGTTGGATTTTGTGAAAAGAAATCTCAAGAAATGGAATAGAGAGTCATTTGGTCATATTTTTTACTCCAATAATTCTATTATTCAAAGGTTAGATAGCGTTCAGAAAGTCATCCAAGTGAATGGATTATTGGAGGATCTCCAGTTGTAGGAGGATTGTCTTCTTGCTCAGCTTCATGACATTGTTGCAAAAGAGGAAGATTTTTGGAGGCAACATTCTCGTGCCATCTGCTTAAATTTTAGGGACCGTAATTCCAAGTTCTTTCACCTTACTGCCCTCAGGAATAAGTCATCCAATAGGATATCGTCAATCATGGTTGATGGTATGTTGTTGGAAGATGAGGAGGCTATTAGGAGAGCGGCTTCTAAGTTCTTTGAGCACCTGCTTAAGGATGATCTTGTGTGGGACCAAAATTGTGTGGAGGCTTCTTTGGAAGTTATCCCCCATCTAGTTTCAAAGAACCTTAATAGGGAGCTTATTGTTATCCCCTCTATAGTGGAAATTAAGGATGCAATCTTTTCTTTTGAAGGGAATAAGGCACCTAGGCCTGATGGATTTCCTTTTTTGTTCTTTCAGTCGTGCTGGGAGATTGTTGCGGAAAATGTGATTAATGCCACTAAGGAATTCATTGGTTCTAGAAGATTACTCAGAGAATTGAATGCAACCTTTATTGTTCTAATCCACAAGTCTGCTAATGCTAAGAGCTTTTGTGAGTACCACCCGATCAGTCTCTAAACTCCATCTACAAAGTTTTTTTGAAAGTGCTCGCCACTAGACTACAAAAGTGTCTCCCTGATCTGATATCAAAACATCAAAGTGGCTTTGTTAAGGGATGTCAGATTCTGGACTCTATAATAATTGTCCATGAACTTGCTCATTCTCTTAATGCTAACAAGAAGCCAGACTTCTTCTTGAAATTGGATCTTCTCAAAGCTTATGATAGGGTGAACTAGAGGTTTTTGATTGTGGTGTTGGAATGCTTTGGATTCTGTCAGAAGTTTCTTCAACTTGTTGAACAACTCATTTCAACTTAATCTTTTGTTGTGTTGGTGAATGGTTCTCCTTCTCCTTTTTTTGGAGTTTGTGTGGCTTGAGGTAGGGAGATCCTATCACTTTTTTGTTTTTCATTTTGATGGCAGAGGCTCTTGGTAGAAATATCCAGAAGGCTCAGTCAACTAGGTCTCTAAAGGGTCTCTCCCCCTCGTCTAGATGTGAGCCTATTACTCATCAAAAATTTGTTGATGACACTATTATGATGGGTGAATGCTCTATCCATGAAGTCAAAACTATGAAGGGGTTGATTGAGGCCTATGAGGAGGCTTCTGGACAATGTATTAATCTTCCTAAGAGCCAAATATTCTTCCTCAACACCCCTAAAGCCCTGCAATTAAAGCTTGTCAGGATTCTGTCTTGTAATAGGGGTGAGCTTCCGTCTACTTACTTGGGTCTTCCTTTGTGTATTTCCAAGACTTCAGAGTCTTTCTAGCTAGGTCTCTTGGAAAAGTTCAATAGAAAGCTAGTAGGTTGGAAAGGCTTGCTTCTCAGTTAGGCAGGGAAGGTGCAGCTCATTTCCTCCACTCTTCAAAATCTGTCTTTGTATGCAATGAGTCTTTTTCGAATTCCAGTCAAATTTGAGGAGAAAATGGAATAGATCATGAGAATATTTTTATGGTCGGGTGTTGAATCCAAAGCTGGAATTCCTCTCATGGCTTGGGATTTGGTTTGTAAGCCAAAGAAATGGGGTGGTCTTGGCATCAGGAACTTAAAAGCTTTCAATAGGGCTTTATTATCAAAGAATGTTTGGAGGCTCCTTAATGGGGATGTTGGTTGGACCCCTCTAGCTAGGAATAAATATTTAAATGGCTTTGGGAGAACCTAGAATATGCTGACTTCTGATGATATACCTTCTAGCTCTTATTTTTTGAGAAATATCATTCCTTGTAGGGACTTGATTGTTGATGGTGTTAGGTGGTTGTTGGGTGATGGTACCTGAATTATTTTTCAGGAGGATGCTTGGTGTGGCCTTAAACCGTTGATCAATTTCCCCTGGGCCCCTCCTATTGTTCTTGTTTGCAAACATCTCTTTGGAATTTGGGTCGCTAACTATTTTCAAAATGGGGAGTGGAAGAACTTCCAGGATTGGTGATGAGAGGCTCGGAGATACTTTCATATAAGTCATTTATGTTTAAAAGACTTGTTATTTTTGCTAATTAACATGATTGGCGATAGATTATAGACTAATATATTTACTTACTTTGCTTTATGTTTGGATAATTTGGTAGATATATTTGAGGTAATGCTTTATGTTAAATGTGTTGCTTTTGTGATGATATTGATGAGTTAATTATGCAATTTTAATATTTTACTATCATAATTGGTATCCTTTTCTTAAGGGTTTTATTTAGGGTATTTAAAAGACTGACGATGAGTTAAACTCCCTATTTAATCAAATGAAGACAATCACGCCATTGATCGGCCCAGCTGGATGATGAATCACTCAAGTCCAAATCAACTTCTTTTTAGTCGGTTTAGGAACTTCTAGTCCCAGCGTTGATCTGGCATATTTCTCCATGTCTATTCTCAATCCTATTTTAGTTCTGCTTTAGTTTTCTTTAAATATTTAGTTTAGACACCTTTAATCTTGGCAATTAACACCATGTTGTGAATTCAATAAGGATGTAGTTATAAATATCCATGTTTCATATTTAGAAAGGAGTTAGATAATTTTCAACTGAAATCTTGTAATGTTTACAATACACTGTTTGTGTCCCGATTTGATCAATTTGAATGAAGATAAGAAGTTAACTCAAATTACTATGTTAAGAGATCTTACCGGAGGAAGAGCAGGGCCCGCTCAACCAAAGGAATTGATCTTGTGTGGTATTTTTCTGAGTTTATATTATTTTTGTTCATTAATATTAAATCTGGAATGTTAAGTTTGAATGAATCATTTTCAGCAATTGTGTTTAAATCACCTTTAAGTTTAGTTTATCATGGCTAGAATAGTTTGTTGGATTCATTGAAAGGTTTATTAAGTTAATCAAATTTAGATGTTGTTTGTAGGAATTAAGTTTGGTAATTATCTGTTAAGTTTAATTGAAGTAATGATGGGAACTTATGGAAAGATGGAATTGAAGATTGTTGGAAATTTGTTCATGGAAATTAGTATTCGTGTTTTCTAGGTTAATCATTATTTCCTTGCAATTCATTTATGTTCTTTAAAATAGCATTTATTTTGCAGCAAATCTTAAGATAGATTTCTTTCAAAGCAAATTAGAATTAAATTTGGATTTCATGCTCTAGATTAAGAATTTAGATAAATGTTAGTCTTTTCCATGAATCGGTCTCAGTCAAGTCAAATGAAGTCAAAAATAAGTCGACAAAACTTTAAATTAGGAAATAATATAGAATTAATCCTTAGGAATTAGTCGCTAAAGTTCAGCTCCTAAGAGCTCCTAAAGAGCTCCTGAAGGAGCCAAATCAACACCTGAAGTCACTGTTTATAGTGCAAACCCCCCCAAAAGTCCGTGACAAACATCTTTATCACATATAGCTCTAAGACACACCCGGTTTGATAATTAATTGACTAAATGATGTAAGTTGTGACATCAATGACCTTGCCCATCATTTTTGGCACCGTTGCCAAGGATTAAAGGATCTGGCTATTAAGTGTGAAGCCTTAGTGTTGATAAGGAAGATAGACTTGAATTATGGATGAGATGAAATAGAGACCATTTAGGGAGGTTTCTTCCACGAAATATTGATTTTTGAAGAAATATTGATTTTGATCAGGAAGAGGATATTCAACATCAGATTGAAAATCAAGAAGATAATCAAGAAGATCATATCAAAAATCAAGAAGAGAATAGAGATCCATTTCAGGAAGAAGAAATGGGTGACCAACCAAAACGTCCACTAGCAAATAGGACCTTTTCATATCCTATAAATCTTGAAAGACAGATTGGTGAGCCTCCTATGAAGAATATTTCACCCTCGGTTTTGCCTACCTTTAGGGGAAAAACTTCAAAGGATCCTGATCAATTTCTGTTTGAATTCAAAGTTCTATGTCAGACCTATGATTACACAAATGATAACCAAAAGTTGAAGTTATTTCCTTCTACCTTGAAAGAGTCAGCTTTATGATGGTTCATGGGTTTAGGAGCAGGAACAATTGGAACTTGGCAGCAAATGGAAACTGAGTTCTTGGATAAATACCAAGATTACTATCGAGTAAGGGATAGGAAGGAGGAATTGTTTTGAATAAGACAAATGGAGGATGAAACTCTAGAGGATTATGCTGATAGATTCCAGTTTGTGCACCAGAGGTGTACTAATGGGTTGGATAATGAAATTAGTAAAACAATTTTTTTGAGAGGAATTGATGATGAATCAAGAGAGTATTTGAATCTAATGGGGAAGGGAGACATTAACAAGCTTTCCTTGGATGATATTGTTGAAATATGTATAAAATACTCTAGAACTAGGGTAGGAACAAGAAACTCCAGAAGAAACAAGGCTCATACTATTGATGTGTCAAAAATAATGGAGGAATTAGCAAACATGGAGACTAAATTGCTTCTTCATCTCAACATGCAAGGAGATACTTAGAAGAACAGTGAACCTTTGTCTATTTATTGTTCCAAGTGTAGGGGAAAACACCTTTTAAGAGAATGTCCATTGAATCAAGTTGATATCTGTGAGATTTGTGAGAAGCAACACTCAACAAGTTCCTGTAATCTTTTGGCTAGAATTAAGAGAAATATGAAGAAACCACCTGTGATAGAAGAAGAGCTTAATTATGTCGGCCAGAGACCTCAAAACACAGGGTACAATGCTAATCAAAGACAGTATGGTTCTACATCTAACTGGAATCATACCCCTTGGAAAAACCAAAACCAATGGACCCCTCCATATCAACCACAACCACCACCTACATATTGGGGTCAACCTGAATGGATGAATCCCCAATGGAACTAGTCACAATGGCAAGCTAATCAACAACCATAGTGGTAGTCAAATCAACCCTCATGGCAACAAAATTAGACGTAGTTCCAACCATGGAAAAATTAGGGGAAAAAACGTCCCTGGGGACAAACATCTCCAGCAATAAATGCCCCTAATCCTACTAATGACCAGGTAACCCAACCTCAATTTCTAGCTCAACCGGTTGTAATCTGAGAAATACCCATAATGATGCAAATCCCCCTAATTTGAACGTTATTGATGTTAATGATATTCAATTAAGAAATTGAATTGTTCAATCTAAGCAAGCAGAAAAATTTCAAGAAGGCGGGGAAGATAACGAGAATTCAATAGAAAAGCACAACTTTGAAGAAGAACAAAACGTCAATCAGGCACCTTACCCTGAGAGATTGAAGGAAGAAAAAGTTACTCCTGAAATCTCTCAACCCAATTACATGAATGTAGTTTATTCTCAACTTCTTCGTGAGTTGAAGAAGATTAACATTGAAATACCACTGTTACAGGCCATTAAAGACATACCAGAGGTAAATCAGTTAGTCAAATCCCTTTGCATGGAAACTCCAGGGAGGAAAAAGAAATTACCTTCCATAATTCAAGTAGGGACAAAACTCACGGATGTGTAATCAGGAAGATTGCTTCCACATAAATATAATGATCTTGGTAGTCTTGTAATAACCTTGAGTATTAATGGAATAGAGATATCAAATGTTCTAATTGATCTGAAAGCTGCCATAAATGTTATCACATCTGATACTATCGAAATGCTAGGAATGAAAAATATTCATCCAACAACAACTATTTTACAATTAGCTGACCAATCTACTACCAAACCTAAAGGTATCATAGAAGAAATCATGGTCACCATTGACACATGGGATTATCCAATTGACTTTTTGGATCTTAAAGCCAGAAAGAAAGATTTTGGTTATCCAATCATCTTAAGCAAACCATAGCTAGCTACTGTTGCTACCCTAATAGATTGTAGATCTGGAAGTATGATCATTTCAAATGGTCAGAAGCAAAAAGAATTGTCACTCTATCCACCAACACAACCATCAATTCAACCAAACACTCAACTGTGAGTTGATGAAGATTTAGAATTAGAAGGTGATGGAATTGTTGAGTTAGCTATGGTTACCTTAGTTGAACATATTGAAGAGTGTGAAGAACAAGAGTTTACTCCTAAAAACAATACTCCAATTGAGAAAGGAAAATGTCAAGCAACATTGCATCAACAACACTCTTGTCCTCTGAATACACTTGTTGAAAATTCTCTGGATTCTAAAAATGGAACTAAATAAATTCAGGTAGCTGGAGATAAACCTCTCAACATTAATTAATCTTTATCCCCAACACAAGAAAAAGAATTGAAGGAAATTTTAGAAAAACACACCAAATATTTTGCTTGGGAGTACACGAATATGAGAGGAATTCATCCTTCAATTTGTAGTCATCATATATACACTGAAGATGTAAGACCAATCAGACAAGGTCAAGGGAAAATCAATCTTATTCTTCGTGACATTGTTAAACAAGAAATAGAAAAGCTACTCAAAGTAGGATTCATTTACCCAATATCTAATAGTCAGTGGGTTTCTCCATTGGTTATTGTACCAAAGAAAAATGGTAAATGGTGTGTGTGCATAGATTATAGAGAATTGAATAAAGCCACAAAGAAGGACCATTTCCCATTGTCATTCATTAGTGTATACAATTAGATCTAAGTAGCCCCTAAAGATCAAGACAAAACTACTTTTACCTTTCCTTGGGGTACATACGATTATACAGTTTTACCATTTGGACTGTGTAACACGCCTGCCACTTTTCAAAGAGTAGTCCTTGCTATCTTTGCAGATTTCACCACTACGTGTGTTGAGGTATACATGGATGAATTTACTGTTCATGCAAAAACATTTGAGGAGGCCCTTAAAAACTTAGAAAAAATTTTACAGCGATGTAAAGATCACAGGTTGTCCTTAAATCATGAAAAAAGTTCAATAATGATGACAGAGGGTATTGTTTTGGGACATCACATCTCAAAAGAGGGGATAAAGGTAGATCCCAAGAAAGTTGAGATCATACAGAACATTGGAATCCCTAAGAACCAAATTGGTGTTCGAAGTTTTCTTGGGCATGTTGGATTTACAAAAGATTTATAGAAGGATTTAGTAAAATTGTTGGACCCTTGTTCACATTGCTCAAGAAAGAAGGGGAGTTTGTATGGACAGAAGATTGTCAGAAATATTTTGAGACAATTAAAATAGCTTTAACAACTTCTCCAATTATTAAAGGGCCTATTTGGGAGAACCATTCCACATACATGTTGATGCATCCAATTTGGCTATTGGAGTAGTATTAGGACAAAAATATGACAATGATGTCATGCATGTAATTTATTATGTTAGCAAACATCTAAATCCTACTGAAAGAAATTATACAACAAAAAAGGAATTTTTAGCTGTAGTATATGCAATAAACAAATTCAGGCATTATATTACAGGGTACAAAGTTTGCGTACATACAGACCATGCTACAATTAGATATTTGATGAATGAGGTTGTAGTAGGTGGATGCATTATTAGATGGTTACTGTTGTTGTAGGAATTTGATATTACTATTATAGATAAGCCTGGAAAGGATAACTTCCTTTCCAGAATTGTTTTGTAGGATGGTCAAGAACTAGTGGATGATAAATTTCCAGATGAACATTTATTTGCAATCTTAGTTCATCCACCATGGTTTGTTGATCTAGAAAATTACCTTGTAACAGGGAAGTGTCCAAGTCACTTCAATCATAAGAAGAAAAAAAGAGGCTAATTCGTGAAAGTTCCAAATTTTAGTGGATTAATGGTCTTTTATTTAAAGTGTGCCTTGATCATGTTCTTCACATATGTGTAGCTGAGTTAGATGTCTATGATGTAGTACACGCCTACCATCATGAGCCTGAAGGAGGACTCTATTCGGTGGTAAGAACAGTCCATAAAATCCTAGGAGCTGGTTACTATTGGCTATCAATGACAAAGGATGTTATGTTCTTTATTAAACACTGTGATGAATGTCAGAGGATGGGAAGACCCACCCCAATAATGGAGATGCCATTTCAGCCACAAATAGCTCTGGAACCATTTGAAAAATGGGGAATTGATTTTGTGGAACTTGTTGATCCACCCTCAAAAGGGAAACATTATATACTTGTTTGTACTGATTATGCAACAAAATGGGCTGAGATGAAAACATTACCAGCATCAAGAGAGGATAAGGTTGTGGATTTTCTGTATAAACAAATTCTTCAGAGATTTGGTGCACTGAGCAAAATTGTTTCAGACCAAGGGCCATAGTTTGTATCAATAATGATGGAAGCATTTTTGCAAAGATATCAGATGACCCATAGGAAATCTTCGCCATATCACCCTCAGGCGAATGGACAAGTTGAAGTCACTAACCAAGAATTGGAGAACATCTTGACTAAGACTATTTCTTTAAGGAAAATAGACTGGGCAGAGAGGTTAGATGAGGCAGTATGGGCATATAATACCACATAGAAAATAACAATTGGACTTTCTCCATATGAACTTGTGTATGGGAAAAAATCAGTCATGCCAATAGAATTTGAATTAAGAACACTGAAAACTATAGTAGAAGTTGGAATTGATTTACCAGAGTCCAAGAAAAGTAGAATTTTGCAACTCAACAGACTTGATGAGATGAGAATGGAAGCTCTTCAGCATACAAAGGTAATTCAAAAGCAAAGAAATGAATGGCACGATAAGCATATTGTGTCTAGACAGTTCAAGGAGACTAGACATTATTATTTGACTCCATATTTGAAGATTTTAAAGGGAAATTCCATACAAGATGGTTAGGACCCTATGAGATAGATAATGTTTTTGAAAATGGAGTTGTACAATTAGTGACAATTGATGGAGAAAAGAGAGTTATGCTAGTTAATGGTCATCGACTGAAAACATATCATAAGCCGGCATCAAAGGAGGAATTTTTAGATGATCTACAACACAAAATTGAACATTTTCTCATGGAATGTATCTCTTCTATGAGAGAAGATCTTTGAACCTTTGAAGAAAGCATGAATAAACAAGGTAAATTGAAAACTAGCAAATGGCGGTTTACCTTGAGAAAAATGGAAGTAAATTGAAAACCAGCAAATGGCGGTTTGCTTTCAAAAAAAAAAGAGAGAGATGACTGAAAACCAGCAATGGTGGTCTATCTGAGTTAACTCCTGAAAGCTCCTGAAGAACTCCTGAAGGCTCCTGAAGAACTCCTAAAGGCTCTTGAAGATCCTGAAGACTCCATTTGGCTTGATATCTCCTAAAGACTCCTAAAGTTCCAAAACTCCTGAGAGCTCTTGAAGGCTCCTGAAGAACTCCTGAAGGCTCCTAAAGATCTCGAAGGCTTGCAATAAATAAGGTGCGCATTTAATGTGAATATTATTCTCAAAAAAAAAATTCTAAAGTAGTTAGACTAATGTAAAATAGGTAAATAATTATAAGTTTAGACATCTCCACCATATTGTTATTAATAACGATAATAAATGACTTTTAATCATTTCAAAAAGTGACAGGATAGTTGATATAAGGTATGATGTGACATTGGATGATGTCAGTAATAATTACGGATCATGTTATGATCCGACTGTCTTTCCAAAATCTTTCCAAGTTCATGTTGACATGTGTAGAAGACGCTGCCAACCTTGCGAAGTAAATTGCAACGATAATTTGTGGCGTGCGAATCATCCAGAGTAGTAAAGGAAGTTAATGCAAGGAATTAATGACACATCGTGTCATTTTCAAAATGGATGCTCCAAATACAAGGAAAGATCATTCTAAATATTGTTGAACAATTCAATTCACCAAGTTGAAGTCCGCCATAGTTGCAGTCTACCATTGTTGACAGGAAGAAATGGGGAACAAGAGGAATGCAGAGCTAGAAAACTTCACTCTTGATTCAGAAACCAAGAGATTGTTGAGGGACGCTGGATGGGTAGATTTATAACAAAATATGAAGGTTTTCAACAAGAAATTGTAGAGGAATTCATGAGAAATTTTCACATAAATGTCACTAGAGTAAGGGGAGAAATCATTGAAGTCACTCCATAAATAATTAGTGAAATTTTGGGAATTCCAATTGAGGGAAAACTAGTCAACAAAGGCTGAGTAAAATTTGATGAATTAGTGGTGGCATTTCACCAAGAACCAGAAACGAGGCCTGAAATTCTTATGCATAAGGGAGACAAACGCGAAATAGCTCGTCACATTTTGGACGATCCATGGAGAACTGTTGCAACATGGGTCATGAAATTCTTCACTTGTGAGGGGTAATACAACACTATATTAGGGTCGATAATGCAGCTACTGATACATTTGAGGTATGGACAAACAAAACCCTCCGCTAGAGTGAATCTACCAACATTTTTGTTTCAACAAATTGCTTCCATGATTTCCAGAGTAAAGTATAGAGGAGAGTCTTCCATTAAATACCATGGGTTAATTCATCTGATAATTAAGCATCATTTCTTAAAGAAAAATTCTGGGAAACAAGACTAGCTAGAATTTTTGTTCACACCCATAGAAAAACAAAAAGGGAAACCCACAAAGGGGCCCACAACAAAAAGGTCAAAAATAGAAAAAGGTGAATCTTCCAAAGGAGAACAAAAAAAGGGTAAAAGAAAACTACAGGAATCCTCAAGAGTAACTCGTAGTACCTCCAAAAGAGAAAGCAAGAGTTGAATGAAGAGAGCCCTAGCAATGTTGAGACCATTGTGTCCACTCCTAAAGAGACACCTACATTTCAAACCCCTATCTTTGAAAGCCCAAAAGAAACTTTTGCAGCCCATGAGGAAACCCACACACTAGTGCAGTCCCTTGAGCAACCTCACAACGCTCCTAAAGGCCTAATGCCAACTCCTGAAAGAACTCATGTTGTTGAAATCCATGACTCTGTTGAAGAGTCTGACGCACAGTCAAAAGAACAAGAAGCCTCAGAAGAATTTGAGGAAGAAGAGGTTGTGAGATCCCCTTCACCTTCTCCAATTATTGAGAGGAGAAAAGGAAAAGAGCCAATGTTTGAAGAAGAGTAAATCCATGAAAAAAAGAGAGGAAGAGTTAGAAACAGAGGAATAGCTAAGAGCAATGAAATTTTCAAGAATTGAAGTTGAACTCGAACAAGAGGAAATATGCAATTTCTGGAGGAAAATTTGAAAAGAAAAGAAGAGGAGTTACAACAATCCCTCAACAAAACTCAGGAAATGGAAAAGGAGATTGAATAAAGAGAAGCAAGGTATAGAGAGTAGTTGAATAATACTGAGGAGGCTTTACAACAAGCTAGTTGACAAGCATTAGCAAGTGCTAAGGAAATCGCAAAATTGAAGGAGGAATTGCAATTAAAAGAAGAGCAATTAAAACAACAGTCTATGATATTTTATTCTCAAGAATCCTTCACTTCTGCAGCCCCACCACATTACCTTGCTATGCCTCCCATTCCATCGGATATTCCATCAGATGTTCAAGAAAGGACTCGAACTGGATATCTCTCTTTAGCAACCCTAAAATTCAAGCATGAAAATGATCAGCTGAAAAAGCAAGTATTTAAATTAGAGGAAGAAAAAAATGAAATTGAAAGAAGACTTGAGCAAGCAATAGAGATAAGTTTTGTAGTGCTTTCATTGAGAAGACCAGCAGGAGTATATGCTTTATTTCTCAGAGAGAAGTTTCTACAATGGAAGCTTAATCAATTAATTTTAAGGAGAAGCCTAGATTATCACAAGGATAAAGATTTTCTACAAGATTACTTCCATAGCCACCCTGATATTCAAAATTAGATGTGTGAGTTTTTCCAGCACGGGATTTTAATGGGAGATAATGATAATTCTCTGTTGAATGTTTATGTTGGTGAACTACAAATCAGGTCCTTTGTCTCCTTAATGCAGAATCAGGTTGAATGGTCGAATAGAATGGAAAAATACAAAGAGGCTCAGAAAAAGTATGGTTTACCAATGAGGCCCGAAATGCCTCATGCATAGAAGTATATCACAATGGTCCGATCAGTGGTAAGGAAAAATCACATCAATCCTCTTTATGTTTCAAATTTTTTGAATAGTATATCTACTTTCCAGAATGTAGAAGGGACACTTCCTCCATTGGCAATAAATTCATGTGAGGAAAGATATTTAATCATTCCTGAGTCAGTTAGAAGAAGAGATCCTATAAGCCCAAACAATCTCAGATGGAGCTTGATAAGAGTTAGACATGTGATCACCTTGATTGAATAGCAGTAGGAATTTTGGGTTGGTATGCGGTTCAGAATGCCAATTATCATCATGCCCACTCCAAAACTCAATGGACCAGCAAATATTCTAGAGGAAGTGATAAAACCCTGGTTTGAGAAGCTAAAGGAAAACAATGGCTTTGCACTCAATACCAGACTGCCACCACAATACAGAGAAGGAGTGTTCAATTGTTGCATTTGGATGGAAGCAGTGAACAAGGACAAAGAAACCACCATAATTCTTGACAAAGAACCATGAGGACATGGTTCAAAACAAGTGAGGAAGAATGATGAGAGGCTCAGAGATACTTTCATATAAGTCATTTTATGTTTAAAAGACTTGTTATTTTTGTTAATTAACATGATTGGTAGTAGATTGTAGACTAATATATTTACTTACTTTGCTTTATGATTTGCTAATTTGGTAGATATATTTGAGGTAATGCTTTATGTTAAATGTGTTGCTTTTGTGATGATATTGATGAGTTAATTATGCAGTTTTAATCTTTTACTGTGATAATTGGTATCCTTTTCTTTTGGTTGCTCATGCAAGGTAAAGTTCTAACATAGGATAATCTCCATAAAAGGGGATTTGCAATTCCGAATAGATGTGTTCTCTATGAAGTTGATGTTGAGAGTGCTTTCCATATCTTCCTTGGGTGTGAGTTTTCCTCTCTCCTTTGGAGTAATTTTTTGGGCCTTTGGAATCTGAATTAGGTTTTCCTGGATTCCCTTGGTAATTTTGTTGACTAGTGGAAGTGCCCTTCCACCTACTCTACTCCTAGGTGGCTTTGGGATCTTATGGTCCTGTATATTGTGTGGGGCATTTGGAAATAACATAACAATAGAATCTTCTATGATTCTAAACTTAAAGCTAACAGTCTCTTCATCAAAATTTGTTGGGCAATCTTGGAGAATTTTGCTCTCATTGGGTATGATTCTCCTAGTTGTGCTCCATCTGCTTGCTTAGTTGGATATGACCTTTTGACGATTTCTAATTGGAAGATACCCTCTATTCCTTCTGAGATCTCTAAGTCCAGTTTAAACGCTAGATTGAGCACTAAGTGGAAACCACCACCTACAAGGTGGGTTAAAGTTAATTTCAATGGGGCAGCCAAGGGTGACCCTGGGCCTGCAGGTTGTGGGGGGGTGTTGAGGAATGATGATGGTAGGCTCTTAGGAATGGTGGCACTCCCATTGGGAAATCATACAAATCACTATGTTGAGGCGAAGGTTGCATTTATAAGCATCAAATATGTTGTGGACAGGGGTTACTCCAAAATTTGGCACCCACAAGCCCAGTTGGAATGTGGAGCAAGTAATAAAGGATTCTATAATGATGTTAAGTTCTTGTGAGGAGACTCGTGTTTCCCACATTTTTTGAGAAGGTAATTCTTTGGCAGATTTTTTTGCCAATGAGACTATTAGGCTTAATGAGTTTCATGTGTGGGAGGAAGGAACTCTCCTTCCCAAGAAAGCTAGGATCTTAATGAGAAATGATGGCTTTGGGTGAGTGCATGTGGTAGCGTCATTTATTCTTAAGTACTAACTCTCGACTCACACACTTTGTGGGTTTTGTTTGGATTATTGGCTTTCAATCGAATGATAATTGCAAGGGTTTTCTTTGTCTAGTTTTTGAGGAAATGGGAGGTGAGAGGAGTAGAATTGAGTCGCATTCTTGTGCGAGCCTGACGAAAAAGAAGAAAATTTGGAGTATCCTTCAGCATGGGAATTTTACATCATTCTTAGAAAGGTTGCATGGACATGACCCCATTGCTTCGGCGGAATTCATTTCTTGTTGGCATAATCACAAACTTTAGTTTAAGGGATTGGAATTTGATATCAATGAGGAGCTGATTGCTACTGTGACTAGGTTGTCAATGATTGGTTGTAAGTTCTTTAAGGATAAGAAGAGAAACGAGGATGCCATGGCTCAATTTTTCAAAGATGACGAATGAGAAAAGCTTATCAAAATGGAAAGTTGGGGCTATGAGCGAAAGTCTCTCAAGAAGGTTTGGATGAATATTGTGGAGGTGATAATGCGGTATGTGACATTGGAAGGCAGGTTCACTGCAATACTTGGTCATCATTTTACTCTTTTAAACCACTTCAGGAATGGGTTGTTTATTTCCTTTCCATTTTTTTTTGTCATCCATGGAGGTATATGTCTATGCTCATTTAAAGAATAGGAGGGTGTCGGTCCTCCACAAGGGTCTTATTCTTTTAATCATGGATCATGTTAAAGCCCTTGTCCCAATTGCTGCTATTAAGGGTAAGGAGCAAATTTTGAGCATTACTAGCTCTTCTAGCTTGGATACCAACATTGTTGACAATGAGGAGTGGGTTGAAGAGGATGAGGATGGGTCCCTAGCCCCTGTGGCCACATCTTCAGAAAAGAGGAAGAAGGGTAGCCATAAAAGCAAACATGCAACTAAGCGTCATATTCTAAATGAGTCGAGTTCTAATAGTGAGGACATGGAGGTGGGCTCTGATGATTCCACTCCCAGGAGCGATGCTTTGGATGTTGGCCAGGGTGACACGGAGATGGGCGGTAAAGAGGAGGGAATGTCAGAGAATGTGTTGACAATGCAAGAAAAGGATAAGTCGAGAAGGGTTTCCAAATGCATAGCTAATTTGAAGAACCAGGCCTTGAAAGAAATGGTTGAGGGTACCACAGTGCCCAATGAGGAGAAGGCTTCTAAAGAGAAAGCGGTGGAAATTGATGACTCCCTAGTTCGCAGTTCTCCCAATGTGGAGAGAATAAGGTTCAAGAGGAGGAGGATGTTAAGCAGAAACATGCGAAGGTGGAGCCTCTAAAGGTAAATCCCCTTTCGAAGGAATTTTCCTATCTCAATGATTATTCTACCTTTGTGTTTGAGCTTCTTGATATGGCGAGGGTAGGGGCCACTAGTACTTTTAAATTAGAAAAAATGGACTCTTTAGGAGTTTAATAAGGTAAACATTAAAATAAGGGGTTTGAAGGAGAATTTGAAGAATATTCTAAAAGGCTCGACCTCGGATATTCTGATTAATAGAATTATGGATCTTGAGGAGTCATATCATGATTTCAAATCCCTGTGTGAAGAGTGATTGGCTAGGTTAGAAGCCAAGATATTGGACACCAATGCAAATATAAAGAAGCTTCTTCATGCTTGTCACATCTTAGTTAAGAACAGTGCAGACTCTTTGGAAGTCATGTTTTGTAAAATTAGTGAGCTCAAGGAGGACTAACTATATTTTTTTGATTTAATGGAGAAGGAACACTCGTCCAAAGGTAAAGGGAAAAAAGGTGCGAAAGATGATGGTAAAGGGTTTGTTGACCTGAAGAAGTCCTCTGAGACTAAGAAAAAAGAGTTGTTGGACATGATTGAAATGCATAAAATCCAGGAGCTTGAGGTGGCTAATACCTTAAGCAATTTGAAATAGTGTCATGTGTGTTTGTTTTTCTGTTAGTTGTTTGCTTTCCTGTTGTTGGGTCTCTGTTTCTTTCCTATTGTTTTGTTGTTTTGTTGTTGTTGGGTGTTGTTGCTAGCTTACTAATTTATCTTTCAACTAGCAATTTTGTTTCTTTCATTGTGTTGGGTTTTTAGGCTGTTGTTGGTGTTCTACTGGAGTATCTCTTGAGCAACATTTTTTATCTTTGGTTGTAAAGGGTTTCGGGTCCCTTCAAAACCTAATTTTCCCATATAATCAAAACAATCCATTTCCCACCAACGAAATTTTGATCAGACTAGTAACTTTTTCCTGGTGATATTCAATTGTTTGTCTAACAATGCAAAGGCCCGAGCACTAGTACATTTGATGCACCATTTATATTAATTCATGTCTCTTCAACATGTCGATGAAAGGATGGGGGCTCTTCTTCGCGGGAGTGGTAGTCATCACCGGGACTAGATGTGCAGTCTCTTCAACAAGCCGATTGAAGCCACATCGACGAGACAAGTAGCGGTCGGTGGGACTCGAAGTGAGGTCTCCTCGATAAACCGATTGTATGTATCTTCGTCGATGGGACCTTGTGACTTTGACGGGACTCTAAAGTATGTCTCCTCAATGGGCCAATAGTGTTGATCAATGTAGCTCGCTACCCCGTGATGCCTTGGTCTAACTTCCCCCAACACAATCCCTTTAACACTTTACTTTATCCAAAAAGCTAAAGTGTTGCATCAAGCCTTGCTAATTCTAAATTTTTTGGATATGCTTGCATTTGAATTTAATCCAAAATCTCAACTTCATTACCCTGACAGCCCATACTTTCCAATTTATCCACCATTCTATTCCCCTCCCGATAAGTGTGTGTTATGATAAAAGACTGAAAATTATCCAACAATGCCCAAACTCTCTGCAAGATATATTTCAAATGCCAACATTGAACTTTCTTTTCCTTACAAGCATTCACAATTATTAACGAATCATCTTCAATGTGTAATTTCAAAATTCTTAGTTTCAAGGCAGCTTCCAGACCTAGCAAAATTGCCTAAGCTTTAGCTACATTATTCATTCTTACTAGAAGTTGGTATGATATTGCTACAATTACTTTCCCCATTGAGTTTCGAATACAAATGCGAGCTCCTAAAACTCTCGGATTGCCTCTAGAGGCATCGTCAAAGTTAAGCTTTAAAAATTCAAAGGATGGAGATTTCCATGTTACTTCTTCCCTCCTCACCTTTCTCTTACTTATTTGATGCAAACTACCTGCAAAAGGAAATACAATGCTTCCCTAGCTCTTCAAGACAAAATTATCCCAACTTGTATAGATAGAAGAAGTGTTCTTGAATTTCAGAACATATAAGTTAACTACCTTTGAGACTGCCTTTTCAATTTTACCTTTAACAACCTCTACTGAAGAAGAAATTTTCCTGAAGATATGCAAATTAAATTCCCACCATATTTTCCAAACTACAAGATATGGGATAACCTTCCAAACTGATGCAAAAAAGGAAGATTTAAACAAAAGTGGTCAACTCTGAAACATGTCCCAAATTGTGTTTGGAAAAGGAATATATAGATTCAATTTTCCCTTCATGAATATCCAACATTCTTGTGAAAAGGTGCATTGTATTAAAAGATGATCCACATTCTCCAATTCTTCATCACATAGTGGACATTTAAAGGGGTCAGCTATCTTCAATTTTGCTAAACAATCACTTGTTAAGATCCGATTTCTCAATGCCAACCATGCAAAACCCCCAGCTTTTGGCAAGATTTTGTTACTCCAACAAAAAGAGTAATCCCTTTGAGCTACTAGATGATTACTTTGTTGACTTAATGCTTTATAACCTTCCTTTATTGAGTAACACCTTGTTTTTGATGGATCCAACAATATCCTATCTTGCTGCCCCGAAAGAAACACTACTTCGCTACCTAATACTTTTTGAAAAGATGCCACTTGTTGTGCAGAAAGTGACGCCCCAGAATACTATTTCCAAATTACTTTCCCTGTTAGTCCTTTTGTTGCTTGTACATAATCCAAATTTTTTTCACATAATTCAAGAGGCAAGATATCTTTTACTAGTTGTAAATCCATATTGTTTTGCAAAGGAGGTTTTCTATTCCATGAGTCTTGCCAAAACTTCACACTTTGTCCATTATGGACTTCCCAAGCAATATATGTACTGATGATGGATCTACATGATACCAAGAAATTCCACATAGCTGAACCTTTTCGAGGGCTAGACACAGTGAGGATTCTCGAGCGATTGATGTCATCCAAATATTTAGCTTGCATCAATTTAGTTCACTTTACTTCCGACTTTGTATACATTTTCCATACTAATTTTTCCCCAAATGATTTGTTTCTAATTGCAAGATTGTGTATTCCTGCTCCTCCTTGAGTTTTATCTAGAGTCATATTCTCCATTGATATTAACGACACCTTTTTTTGTTCATTTATATTGCCCTTCCAAAGGAAATTTTGAATAATTTTCTCAATTTCTAAGATGACTGACTTAAGAGCCTTGAGTATTGCCAAAAAAAGTTTGGGATTGCAGATAATATCGATTTTATCAACAAAATTCCACCTGAAAGGAATAACCACCATGCCTTCCATATTAGAATCCTTGCCTTTAGTCTTTCAATCACCTTAACCCAAAAGGTAGCTTTGTTTGGTCCCTTGAAGAAGGGAATGCCTAAATACGCACATGGCAGCTCTGCTTGTTGATAACCCAATACTCAAATTATTTTTTCTTAATTACTTCCTCATTTGTGTTAAAAACATATAATTTTGACTTCGAAGCATTAACCTTTTGACCCAAAGTTGAACAATACTTCTGCAAAACTTATTTAATCTACGAGGCTTCCTCCATAGTTGAATTCCCAAAATAGATAGCATCATCTGCAAAAAGAGAGTGACCGAGATGGATGTATTTAAAATATAGATGCCCCTCCAAAGTCCTATATTTTGTTTGTGAGTGATAAACCTATTGAGTGCCACATCCATAATAATTAATAGAAAAGGAGAGAGGGGGTCCCCTTTCCTCACTCCCTATGATGCAACAAAGAAACCTGTAGGAGAACCATTAAGAATCACAAAAAAAATTGCACTAGATAAACAAGAATGAATCCATCTATGCCATTTTCCTTTAAATCCAAATTTTCTAAGCACTTTGTTAAGAAACTCCCAATCTACATGATCATAAGCCTTCATCATGTCTAATTTGATGATGAAAGAAGGAAAACACTCAGAAGCAATAGAATGAAGAGTTTCATGCGCTATCAAAGCACCTTCAATTAAATAATGTCGTATTATTCAATTAATAGAGGAATTTAGGGTTTTTGATGCTTTTGAAGTGAAATACAAAGATATTTGATGATAATGATGTCGATGATGTGAAAATGTCATTTAAGGTGTGTGATAGGTGTTAGATCAATTTTACACATGTCTATAATGTTGTCACACATAAATTTTTTATTGAAAGGATAAAATTATAATTTTTAAAATTTATATTTGTAACATCATATTTTTAATTGATACACATATTTTTTAAAATTAATTTTTGAAGTCAAAGTAATTATAAGTTGGACGTAGGTGTATTTCATCACATATAACTTTTTTTTAATAAAAAGGGGTAATTTTTTTTATTAAAATCAAGAAATAAACAGTACAAAGGGATCAGGGAACCCATAGGCTCCCAAGCAAGAAAGCACAAAACACCCAACCAAGACAAAAATCACCAACCACACTGCCACAAACACCTTATTCATCCATATCTTCAGCAATGACCCTCTCTAATTCATGAGAATAATTAGGGGTTGACTGTCCCCACTCCTCAATCTTCCAATCACCAGCATGCTTTGAAGCCCACTTAGCCAAACAGTCAACAACCCTATTCCATTCACACAGAATGTGGACAAAAGACACCACTTCTAATGTAGAGCATATCTGCAAAAATTTTCGAACCACCAAAGCAAGCTGGCAATTAACCTCAGCCACCTTTTGCTCGTGCAACAAATTAACAATAATCTATGAGTCAGATTCATAGATAATCCTACACCAACCCAAAGCACATGCATGCTCAATAGCCCTAAGAATTTCCAACCCTTCCATAAGGTTGTTAGAGTGTTGCCTTTTGAGAATGGAGAAAAAGAAAATAAAAGAGACAAAACCATCTCTTCCAACTCCACCAAGTCTCGCAGGCCCAGGATTACCCCTAGAGGAGCCATCCATATTGATCTTCAACACATCCGCTAGAGGAGGCATCCATCTTCCAACCCTTTGAACCTTCTTTTTTGCTTGCTTACCTCTTTTGACATAAGCAAAGATAGAAGTCAACCCCTATAAGTCCAATCTACTCACAATCTCATCATCACTCCTTTCCAAAGGATGAGCCACATCACATTTGGCTTCCATCGTCTCTTGGATCATCCCAACAATTCTATGCCAAACCTGTTGAACCATCAATCTATCCCCACAAAAAATCCTACGATTCCTTTCCAACCAAATTTTCCAAAGGATGAAAGTAGAACCAATTCCCCACACAATCTAGAGGAAAGAGGCCTAGGAAGGAGGTCTTCCTAGACTACCCCAGAACTCAACAAGGGAGGAAGCATGAACACAAGGATGTTTCCAAACACCCCACCATAAATGCTAAAGCAACATAGAATAAGAACAACAAAAAAATAAGTGGGAAGAATCCTCTTCACTGTAGCCGCACATAACACAAATAGAGGGACCCTGAAATCCCTGCTTCTGAAGATTATCCCAAGTCAAACATATATTCCAAGCCAGAGTCCACACAAAAAAATTATACTTTGGCCATGAAAACTTGTTCCACACATGTTTGCACCAAGGGACCTCCACCCCACCAAACTTATGGGCCAACAAATCTTGATACCCACTAGCCACAGTAAAAGCACCCTTAGGATCAGGGCTCCAAGCAAGAATATCCTTATCTATAAGGGAACTGCATTGCCAACCAACCAAAATATTTTGAAGCTCAACACAATCCTCCTCCAACCCAATCACAAGGATTCTTCCACCTAGCCACCTCCAACTGTCCACGTGGATAAGAAGTCTTAAAATCAATCACCCTTGACCAACCAGCCTCTTGGAAGTGCTGGCAAAGATTCAATAAATTAGGATACTGGTGAAAAATGGGGGGAAAACCATCCCAAGAATCTAACCAAAAGAGGGCCTCAACCCCCCTATTACATATCTAGAACAAGCCCTCCTTGGTCAGTGCAAACCCTTTCTTAAGCATTCCCCAAATCACAAAACCTTTCCCCACCAGAGGATACCTGGGAATCTCCTCCTTCAGAACACCCAAAAGGTACTTGTGAGATAAAATCCTGGCCTAGATATGATCCTGCTCCACACACCACCTTTGATATATCTTTGCAGCCAATGCCATCCTAGACCAAGTCAACTGTCGCAATCCAAGACCCCCAAATTGCTTTGAGCTACACACCAAATCCAACTTCACAAGGCTCCACTTAGAAGAGGATAAGTTGCCCACCCATAAGAATTGTCTAGCCAAAGAATTCAAATCCTTCACAAACCCAACTGGAGCCACCTAGAGCATGCACCTATAAATAAGAAGAGCCTACACCACAGAGATAAGCATCTGAACACGTCCAACAAATGACAACCATCTATGAGTCCAATTATTAACCTTCACATAGAACTTATCTAAAATATTCTACCATGACTCCCTAGGGAGGCTACTAGGAGAGATAGGAATGCCAAGATAAGTTAAAGGGAGAGACCTGATCTAAAAACTCAAGATACGAGCAATCCTCTGTTGAATAAGTCATGGAGAATATATTAAAGAAAAAATTGAAGATTTATCTTCATTAATCATTTGACTAGAAGCAACCAGATAAATATCCAAATCCTTGTGCAAATTTGTGGCTTCTCTGATCTTAGCCATACTCATCAAATCCGTATCATCCACAAATTGCAGGTGAGACTGAGGAGGAAAACCATTTCCCCATACCCAACCTTGAATAAAACCCAACTCAACATTACGTTTCACCAATCTCCCCAGACCTTCAATAAGAAGAATAAATAAATAAGGAGAGATAGGGTCCCTTGGCAAAGGCCTCTAGAAGCACTAAAAAGAGAAGAAGGTTCACCATTTATCAACACCAAGAAAGAAGTGGAAGTAACATAGGAAATAACCCACTGGACCCACTCTTCAGCAAAACCAAAGGCAATAAAAATTCATCATAAGAAGGACCACTTAACTCTATCATAGGCCTTTGCCATATCTTGGTTGATAAACATAGCCTTCTCTTTTGAAGCTACTATAGAATGAATGGTTTCACTAGAAATGACTACCCCATCCAAAAAAAATTGATCTTCCACAAAACCACTATGTTCCTCAAAGATAAGCCATCTAAGCCATCATTCCAACCTTTCAACAATCAACTTGGAGATGATTTTATAAACAACATTACAAAGGGAGATAGGTCAAAATTGACTTAGTCGATCTACCCCCTCACATTTGGGAATGAGAGCAAGGAAAGTAGATTTCAAAGCCTGAAGTATCCGCTTGTTCCTCTGAGCCTCATGAACCACCTCCAATAGGTCCAGTTTAATGATATCCCAAAATTCTTGATAAAATTCAATCAGAAAGCCATCAGGGCCCTAGGATTTCCCTTTCTTCATTTGAAAAACAATAGCCTCCAATTCCTCCAATGAGATATAGCCCAAAAGATGCTCATTCATCTCCCTAGTAACCAAGGAGGGGATGCAAGACAAAACATGGTTTACTTCTGCCAAACCATCCTGGGAATCCTCTCTAAATAAAGAAGCAAAGAACTGTGAAGCATCTCTAGACATATCCTGCCAAGAAGATAAATTCTCACCCCTATCATTCACTAGAAAAGGAAAAGAATTACCATATCTCCCAGCTTTCACCGAATTGAAGAAGAAAGTAGTGTTTTTGTCCCCCTCCTATAACAACTCAACATAGGCCTTTTGTTTCCAATAAATTTCCTGACGCAACTCACACTCCTCCAAATCTTTCAAAGCCCTTGCCTCCTCCTTGATTAAATCCTTTGAAAGACCAAACTCCCTTATCTCGTGAGTGATGGCATCCAAGTCAGCTTGAGCAACAACCTTAGCATGAAAAATATTTCCAAAACTTTGTCTGTTCCACCATTTGAGCGAATATTTCACATATTATAGTAGTTTGGAAAAAGAATACATAGTAGTTCCATGAGCAGGTCTTCCCAACCGCTACCATTCAGCCATATGCACTTGCAAAGAAGAATCTCTTAACCACATAAGCTAGAAATTTAAAGATGGGGATCGAGTAACACGAGCCCAAGAAGCATATAACTTAATAGGCTAGTGATTCGAGCCCCTCCAATCCAAAATCTTAGAGCAAGTAGACCACACTCCACCAATCCAAGAGCAGGAAACTGAAAAACAGTCTAGTCTCTTAGCAATACAATCCTCTCCCATTCATTGTTCCAAGTAAACTGACCATTATTGGGCTTAATGTCAACCAAATTCAAGGCAAATATGCTATCACAAAGAAGAAATGCATAAGGCTCCAACCTTGCAATACCACCCTTCTTCTCATCCAACTCAACAATGGCATTGAAATCACCCACAATAATCCAAGGGAAAAAGGGAGCAAGGATTCAAATGAAATTAATATGAGACCATAATAATTGCTTACCAGGAAAATCAGTAGGCGCATAAATATTTGAAAGTAAAATATTTTCCACCGACTCTAGACTTGAAGCAACTATAGAGATGGAAGAGTTGGAGGAAAACCACCAAAGAGGATAAATCTTCAATGGGTTCCACAAGCAAGCTACACCCCTAGCATTACCATGACCCCCAATACACTGGCACTCACCCCGCCCCCACAACTTTGGAAATGAACCAACCATACTTTCAACAAATAACTTAGTCTCATGCAAAAAAAGAACATCAAGAGAATGAATTCTCACCAAATCTTGAACAACTTTCTGTCGAGGGCCACTGTTCAAACCCCTCACATTCCAAGAGAGGATGATCATTTTGGAGGGTTAGAAAAATGGGAATCCAAGGTCTTAACAGATCAAGACTCCACCAAAGTCTCCCCCATCTTTATTATTTCTAAATCCTTCTTTCTCCCAACTTTAGAGGATTTCTCAATAGCCCCTTTCTTTTGGTCTTCTAAAGAATTCCCAATGAAGGAGAGGCCTTGTTACCTTTTACCGAATTAGACTCTACTTTCACCAATGGAGTAGATATCTCTCCCTCCCCCATTTTTGCATCCGCAAGAGTCTCAGACCCCCCATGAACCACCAAACTAAGATCTGTTTCCATTTGCAAAGCACCAGCCTCTTGTGAAGTCTGGTTGTAATTTGGAATAATTCCTTCTTGAACCACTTCCAAAACACCTTGATACATAATCATCATACCTGGATTCACCTCCTACTGATTGAGATCATCTAGAACCTCAAATCTATTAAATGTATCACCATCCCGACGCTCCTTTAGAGTCCTCTTTTGACCTTGGTTCATATTACGAGCCTTAACATGCACAAAACCCTCTACACCAGCAGCCACACCAGGAACAAGGTCCTTGCCTTTGTCGACCTTAGGAGGGTTGCGAGGAGGCTGAGTAGTCTGAGACTCAAAATATTTAGACTTCAGGCATCTTTTCTGTAGATGGCCATATTCATGACATAGACGACAACGAAAGGGTAAAGTCTCATAATCAAGTTGTTGTACCCAAGAATATGAACCCACACAAATTTCCAAAGAATTTGGAAGAGGGTTATTTAAATCCATCTCAACACAAATGCGAGCAAATTTCATTACCTTTCTATCTTGAGTTTGCTAAGAAGGACCCACC
>VDFB02270651.1:283325415-283418615 GCA_007258455.2 Sequoia sempervirens | reverse complement strand
CATTTGACGTAGGTGATTTTGTTTTTCTAAGATTGCAACCTTATAGATAGAGTTCTCTAATAAAGGATGGGGTTGAAAATCTTAATCCCAATTACTTTGGACCCTATAGAATTGTTAGGAGGATTGGTGAGGTAGCCTATGATTGGAGCTTCCACATGACAATAAAATTCATAATGTTTTTCATGTCTCATGCTTGAAGAAAGTTCTTGGACAACAATTTGTAACTACAACATATATACTACGCTTGGATGATGAAGGGAAATTGATTTTGATTCCTAAAAAAGTCTTTGATACTAGGGAAAAAAGTTGAGAAATAAGAGTATTACAAAATATTTGATCGTGGTAAAAATTTCCAGTTGAGGATGCCACTTAGGAAGGGCCTGAGATACTTGAGCATCCTAATTTACATTGCTTGAGGACAAAAAATCTTTGGGAGGGAGGAATTTTCATGTCCCCTTTCCAAAAATAGTAGACTAAATCGGTTAATTAACCCATTCTCATTTTCCCATGGGTTAATAGGAATTTCAAAGGGAAAAATAATAATATAATATTTCAAATTTCCCAAATATTCATATTTTATGGGACAATTAAATATTAAATTTAATGTTTCCAAATTGAGGGTGTATTGGGAATTTCCAAGAGTTAATTGGCATTTACTGGAGCATCTTTGAGAAATTGTCTTTTTCCCAATTTTGGCTCACAATTAAAAAGCGGGACCAGATTTTGATTTCCAATTGTTTCCCTCTTAAATCTTGCCATGGGATTTTTGGGTGCCCAATTTGGGCAAGCAACATATAAAAGATGAAAATTTATCATTTGATATTCATTCAATATTTTATAAAAACTTCTTTTGAGCACTTGTATTCTACACATCTTCTATGGATGAAAACCTATTGAAGATTAGAGTCAGTGGACAAAAACCCATTGATTGTTAAGATCAGAGGATGGAAACTCTTTGGTTCTTGTAGGAATTATCACATAAAGTTTGCATTGTGCATAAAGAATTATGATTATTATTATAACTTCATGTTGTGTGTATGTTGTAGGTTTCAGGTGAAGAGTTTGTGTAGAGTAGCTCTAGTTTGGCGTGGAGTTTTGGTTAATGTTTGTTGTTGCAGAGCAACCTTTTTTGCTATTCATTTATGTTTCTAAATCTGCACCATCATTTATGCATGTTCATTCCTATTGATTCTAGGTTACGTGCATATTATGTGTTGATCAAGTAGTTTGACAATATGATTTTGTAGTGCTTTCTGGGTGCGGATTGTAGTAAGATCTCCATTATTTGTTGTTACTATTGTTGTTATTCATTCTTTTTTGTAGCATCCCATTTTATGTATTTTCATAAAAAATCATTAATAATAGTTTTAGGATGTTTGGGTGTGAAATTTGATGTAATCAATGCCAATTTGTTCAATAAAAATTACAATTACTTGTAGATACTTTGATATATCTTTTCCAACCTAAAGTATTTGAAATTTTATTTATTTTTGCTTTAGTTTGTTGTACTTTACCTTTTTGAAGAATAATTATCTAATTTATTTCTTTTAGGGATACTACATGGTACTCTAAATAATATGGTTTATCATCAAAGTGTTCAACTACTAGAGTTGCCATTATGTGTGATTTTGGAGTTTGATTATTATGTGGGTGTGCCATGAGACTTTAATAATCCAAAATTTGTCCCTCTTAAACTTGTTACATGATACATTCATATAGAAACCCCTATCGATATGACATGAACTTTAAACATACACAAGTCATATGGGCTAACATTAAAAAGGGCCATAATAAATATTGTTGATGTATAACGAATTGGTTATACATTTGTTGCAATATCTAGAGCTAAATATCTCAAAATATTAAGAAAGTCACTACCACTCTCATTTGAACAATACTCTAAAATAGAAAATACAAATTATTCATAATAGAAAAATAAAGATGACTGATTACAATTCTTGTCCTTAAGTTGATCCTCAAGAGAAATATCCAACGCATGTTCATTTTGCATGTGGTTGGTGGTAATAAATTAACATAATTTTGTTAAAATAATGTTATGGTTTGTACTGGCAACAATAATTTCCCTTCCAATTGTGTCTATATAATTGTAATTGTGCAAAATATTTGTATTAATATGATGTTATATTCCCATACCTAATTTTTGAAAATGTATATTCTAGCATTCATGATTATTTTTTGAATGTTTTAATCAACATTTTTATATTCATTATTTGTATTTTACTATTGTTAAAAATAAGTAGAAATAAATATTTAAGACCTTCATATAATAAATTTCATAAATAAGTATGAAATACTTAGATTTTTTTGATAAATATTTAAAAATATCAACCATTTAATAACACATTTAAATACTTTTATTAATTACCATGAGAAATGCAATCTAGTAGTAAAAAGGGATGTAGTATAATGATGTGAGCATGTTAACAAATAAATAATAAATAACCAACATGTTAGAATATTGAAAAAATGTACTAGACAACTACACCAATCGTATATATATAAGAACAAGAACAAGAAGAAGCAAGCTCTAGACTCACAAAAAGGAAGAAGCAATATAGAATTAAAATCATGAAAATGAGGAAGTAGATGAATTTTATTTCAAATCTAATTTAAACTTTCAAAAATAAGTATTCATGAAAAATTTAAATAAGCATCTCTTCACAATTTTGTTTAATTGTCAATTGAATGTAAATTCTTAAAAATAAAGGTAAAAATTTATTACTTTAGACATGATAGATGAATGGATGTGAAAAAAAATAACTTTTACAAGTTCAAACTTGTCATAATAAATGTAGTCTTCATTTTTACCCTTTTAAAAAAAGAGGTGAAAAATGTTTGATTAGTTTTAAAAAAATATTTTTTATAGTTTAAATTTTTTGATAGCTGAATAATTTTGAATTTTGTTCATGGGTGTTTTACACACTTTCTCAACACAGGTAATACGTATGTGCACTACCTCTATTGAAAGGAAATCTCCAACTGAAGTTGCTGGAAATCTTCCCAAGGTCTCTCGGGTGTCAGATCATGACTTGCATGGAACTCCTCAGTTGATATTTGATGTAATTTTGCTGGTAATTACAGGGCAGACTTACGTAGCTGGATGTGAGGTGGGTCTTCAAATCCAAAGTTTCTAAGATGTGAATTAAAGTGCACTTTGATGTAGGTTCGAACAACAATCTAAAACTTTGATGTTTTCTTCAAGTTTGGCTTTACAATGTGCAATGAACCTTAGCACAGGCTATTTCTTACAACAAAAAAAGGAAAAGAGTAGGGAAGAGGGAAGGTTCTTGGATATGCAACTAATTGTGAACAATGATCATGGAGGTTTTGCTATGGATAGCTCCCTTCCAACATGATTCCACTTAACCAAGAAATTTACAGTATCGTAAAATTTGTGCTATCTTCAAAGGTCTGCAAATATTTTACCATTCATCCACCATTTACATGCATGAATAAAGATAAAGATTCAAAGAGCAGCTTCAAATTTCAGCCCAGGATAACTTTGCAAGGCCAGTAGCAAACAACAAAAAGTATGGGTTGAAAGGCATCAACACAGCAGAAATTTCTATAATCACAAAACAACATGACTAAAATCTATCAAAGCAAAGATACAACTAACTAAAAAAATAATGTGAATCTAACTAAAGCATCTAACAATAGATATTGAACCATGAAACATGTGGACAAATCAAAAAATATACCAATTCAATATATTTTCATTATAAATTTCAGCAGCATGCCTTTACAACAACTCAACTCCCTTTGGAAATGAGAGGAGACCCCCTATTTATAGTGCCCAAAAAGCTAAATGAATGGCCAAGATTGGTTTTCATTGTGTGGCCAGGATTCATTACAAAATAGGGTTTCACCTACCCCCAATGATATTACAATTTAAAATTACATTCTTGTTCATTTACCTATTTTGTCCTTTAGTGACAACACTGTAGCATTTTGTCTTTTGCTGACTACTCTTTTGTTGTAGCTATTCCTTTAGGAGCTCTTCATTGATAATAGGGCTGCCCTCCTCCTTCTTCAAAGTTGCATATTCCATGAATTTTAGAATGACTGGTTGGAGCTTGTCCACCTCAATAATCTCATACCATAACATCTGATAACTCCATTCTTTTGCATTATCCTCAAGCTTCTTCCAGTCTTCATCATATTTTACGCCTTGATCCCTGAACAACTCCAACTGGGTGAAGGCACGGGTGGCAAAACACATGAATTCCATTGTTATCTCATTGGACATCTTTTCCTCCATCTTCTTTTGAAAATAAGGTTTTATCTTCTCTAGATCCATCTATACTGCGGGCATGTAATACTTCGTCATCAGCTTCAGATATCAGGCACAGTCCACCTTGATTTACTTGACCCATTCGATGTCCGGATCCACCTTATACATTATTTTTTCTAACCTTTCCTTTCTGTTATCGAAATCCCGCCTCCACACGTCCATCAACCAGTGGTCATCACTTTTGAATGTGATATCCTTTTCCCATGTGGCCTTTGGTAACCGAAGGATGGCCTCAACCTTTGTATAGGTGGAATCAAATGTTGCAGGGAAGTCGATGTAGAGCTTCTTCGTGCTCTCCAGAGATTGCTACAGATCCAAGAACTTGTTGGTTATTTGAACAGCCTGGCTGATACCCATGTTCCCAATGTACAGGAACTGTCGGAACCAGCTCTCTATAGTCTTGTCCAAGTTCTTTCTTTTCTCTAATTTGTCAATTTTCTCTTTGGACAGTAGTTGGGGAGGAGCCGCAGATGTGGTAGGCATGTCATCCACTAAAGACCATTGTTGGATGTAATCTGTCAAGGCGGCCACCTGTGCTTTAAGTTCGTCCTTCGAGACCTTGTCCTGTTTTATCAGGTGCACCACTGTAGCCACTGACTCCTCAAGATGTCCCACCTTTTGCTCTCTAGTAGCAGTCCCCAAGTTGATGGTGGAAATATTATAGCTTACACTTGTGTGGTTTGAGACCCGAAAGCATCCATTGTTATCTTGGATCTAACTTTAGGCTTTTTCTCTTTTCTGGTTGAGATCTGTGCTCGGGCTAGGATAGCCTCTAGCCTCGCCCTTGGATCCTTAGGAGCGGGAGTCCTCTTCTCAAGCTGCCTCTCCAACCACTCGGGTATGGCAGACTCTCCTTTTGATGGCTCATGATCGCCTTCCTCCTCCTCTGTTCGGACTTCCGTTTGTGCACATTTCATCTTGGTGTTGTCCCCCTCTTCCTCATCAAAATCTAGGATGAATGTGAAGCGTTTGATGGGAGGTTTAGTAATCAATTGTCCTCGGGGACTTTCTTCTACCTCCATTTCCTTTTCCTTTATTTCTTCAACCTGTTCGCCCTTGTGCATGTATTCCTTGAGCTGGACCTCTTCTCTGTCTTCTTCTTTTGTAGGAGGAGGTGGCACAATCTCTAGTTGTTTTTCCCCTGTAGGGATTTCTACATTTTCTGATGTCCTGTTGCCCTCCTGTTCCTTCCTGGTAGGTTACCTTTCTATCTCTTCTTCATCATGTTTCAGCTGTCGGGCCATCTCTTCTTCAAGATCATCATCGAAGGTTTGTATGATGACCTTACCACTGGCATCCTCCTCCTCATCTCCAATTTCGGAAGAGCTTGTTCCTTCCTCTTCATAGGCCACCCTATCAATTTGTCGATGTTCATACTCTGGGTGTTCATTGTACTTGTTGACATCCTCTTCAATTGGCTTTGAGGCTTCTTGCTCCCGCCTCTCCAATTCTTCAGAGATCAGCATCGTGGACTCCATTGCTGGTGGTCTCGCGGGACGTTGCGAGGGTGCGGCAGTAGCAAGGACCTGCACTAAGGCAGCCTAAAGGGTGGGGTCCATAAAGATTTGGGAGAGCTCAAAAGGGAGATTTTGCATGTGTTTTGAGAAAGCCTCAGGCAATGCGAGAGCTGGCATTGGTGTTGTTACTGTGGCTAATGGGAGTGATATGGTAGGCGACATGGCGATGGAGGAAGGTGGAGTAGTTGCGGTGGAGGAGGAGTCAATCACTATTGCGGGTCCAGCCAGATGTTAAGGTGCAAGATGGACTTAAATATCTGATGCCGACGGGGACGTGGCGACCATGGCCAGGGAGAGAGATAATGGGGCAGTCGAGACAGGGGGAGCTGGAAGAGGTTCTAGCTGATCTATCCTTTCTTCCTCGCCTTCTTGGATTACAGGTTGCTCCATGGTGCCCCCTGTTCGCTTGGGCTTCTTGGAAGGTGAGCCCCCTGAATCTTTCCTTGTGTATACCTTGGGATCTAGAGACTGCTCTGTTTTTGTTCCTTTCCTCTTCTTTGATCTGGTGATCAGAGGAGATTTGGATGTCTCGCCCGTTGAAACTGTAGTGGTGACATCTTCGGTGGCACTGTGCTCACTATTGAGTCCTTCATATGTTAGGACATTCTTTGTTGCTTTAGCTAGGCCACTTGCCTTTTAACCCATTCTTCAGTTCAAGCCACAATGGGTTTAGTCACAATATCAAGGTCATCAACCTCTTGTTCATCCCAATCAATTGCAGGTAGTGACAGATTGGAGACTGCATTATATCAGGGATCCATGACGGTGCTTTCATCTTCCTCAACCTGATCCGGTATAGGGAACTGTTGCACCCTTCTTACAAAGTATGCAGTCATCCTCATGTAGTGCCTAGCACACACCTCTTTGTCATCTTGACAGTTTTCCCAGAAATCCTCAACATGATTCAAGTGGGCGTACTTTGGTCCCAGTGCCTTTCTCACATGCCCATACGGGTCCATCCGTGGGCGAGCAATGTGTAGTTGGAAGTGGTATTCTGCCAATTCCTTTTCTGAGTTCCCAACACACTAGGAAGTTTTCAATTTATACATGCCTTGACCGAAGGTCAAGGGATAAGAGATCACTGCCAAATGTTTGTTGTTGAGGATGGTGTGCACATGCTACAGCTGTCAGGAGAGTTCAAATAGTATAATCTGGTCATTGGGGTACCTGGGCAGCTTGTTCGGCCTCTTAGTGAAACCTTGGGCGCGAATGTAGGTGAATTTGGGAAATTGTAGGAATAGGAAAGCGTACTGCTTTAGGAATGCTCGTGCGTTGTGAGAGACCCTCCTCTCAAAATCCCCTCCAAGTAATCAGATGATGTGGCAAATGAAGGCATCATTGACCCTGTAGTACTCCTTTTTAAAGTTTCTAAATTGAAGTTGGGGATGTCTGTCGTAGACTTCCAATCTTCACCCTGGCTCCTCATTGGGTGCCACAAACAATCCACCAAACTATCTTTGTTCTACCAGTGAATAGACCAGATAAGAGGTCATGTAGAATTTGGAGCTCTTCTTTATGTTCATGAATTGCTCATGGAAGTAGTCGCTTATCATACCTCCCTAGTAGAATGAGGCTTTTGTGGTGACATCCTCATTCCCACGAGGGATCTGCTCAATAAAATATACCATCCATTCTTGAAAGAATGCAGCAGTGGGAAGGCCCATTACCCGACTCAACATGGTGACTAGGTCATGGTAGTCCTCGTGGTAATCGCTTCATAAGAGTTCTTGGGGAACCTTTGCAGCGCTGGCCCTTTTATTTTTGAGCCAATGTTGATTTATCAATCTCTTGCAACCCATTGGGTTGTCGTCCCATGCCGCTTTGCATTCCTCTATGGTGGGTGTTTCCATTTCTTCAAAGGTAGGAATGTGGGAGGTCTTTGTAATTCCCTTGACCGACATGTCAATGAGAATATTCCCATCTCTGTCAACAATGGTCCTTGTCTTGGGTTGGTAGGCTTGCCGACAGGCCATGACTAGCTCAGGGGCAATGAGAGATGGGGGGAAGCCTACAACCTTTTTTATTCCACTCTGCTTGATTAATCTGACATTGTCAATCTTTGGGTGAATTCTGACCCTTTGCATAAACTCATCAATATCAACGTGGCCGATATTGGTATATGTGATTTCCTTCCAGTTCATGGTGATTTTCGATCATAGAGGTTCACCCTAGAACTAGAAGTTCATCTAATCTTTATCCTCCTTCCCACGAGGAGTCTTAACTGACTTCTTTCCTTTGTCCTCTGCAGTTCCCCCCGAGGGTCCTGCACCTGATTCCATATATCTTGCAAGCATGGACACAATGAGTACAACCTTTTGAAAACATTATCATTAGCCCAAAATCCTATGAATTAAAACAAAGTGGACATCATATGACTAATAAAGTTAAATCTTTTCCTTTTAGATGTCGTTAATCACTTTTTTTTAAGGGATTTTAGACAATTTGGGCCTAGGGGGCGGAATTCCCTGGCATGAATGTTGTTTTGAAAGGGGCAAATAGGCCGGGGCGATTCAGGTTGTTTCTCCCGTCTTCACATTTTGATGGTTCAAGGGGCTCATATTGAAAAGGGCCAAATTTGAGCACGTGGATCGAGGTTAGTTTTCAAATTTGAGATCGTTTAGGTCACTTTTGGGGCTCCCAGAGGTTCAGGCTCGGAAAGTTGTCCGCAGTTTGCTGTCTCCAGTGGCCTTGGGGAGACAAAGTTCTGGGGATAGAACTCTGGGGTCCGAGACCCAAAAGGCTAAAGGATGACTGGTGGTTCGGGTCCGTAGAGGCAGAAATCCAGAAACGGAAACCCGGATGGAGTGGCTCGGCGGACCAGACTCGATGTCAAGCTTTGACGTCCGGTTTTCCATGCGAAGTTTTCTCGGTGATCAGGAGGGCAGAGCCCGGAGGTCGAAAAGGGGGGCGTGTTTCCCCCTTTTGAACTGGGAAAGGCGGGACATAATCCCAGATGCCGGAGCTCGGCAAGGGCAAGGACATTAAAGATCGATGAGCAATTCTTCATGGCAAATGAAGGCTCAAGGCCCGAGAGGTGGAAGGTCGTCTTTAGATGGTCATTACGAAAGGGTGAAGCTGGGACGGAAGTCCACAGACCGGGACCCGGGGTCATGATGGAAGGTTGATTTCTGAGCGCTTAATGTCGAACGACGAGATGCAAGGCGGGTTCCGAGGGTCGGGCAGACGGGACCATTCCGCCGTTTGGGAACGACAAAAACTTCGGGGAATTGCGGACATGGAAGTCCAGGGTTTCGAGCCCAGGAAGGCAAAATAGAGGCTGGTCTCCAAAGTTTCAAACATTCAATTCCAACGGCAATCGAATGACGGCAATCTGAGGGTTCGGGCCCAAAAGGGAAATCTGTTCTTTTGAAAGATTATTCATTTTTGTGAGTTCTCGACGGCTAAGTGAAAACTCGGGCCCGAAGGACATGACCACCCCTGAGCAACGAACAGTGGTGGCAAAGTTCATTCCTGGATCGATCTTAGGAGGTCAATTCGAGGGTTTATCAAGATTTCAAAACGTGGGTTTTGTGGGTTTTAGCATGCTCTATTAGTTGGATTCATTTTTAGCTTATCGTGTTCATTATCTTAAGTGTAAAATGATAAAAAATTCTTAGTGCAATGAATGGTAAACTTACCTCAAAAGCCCGACAAAAGATGCGGTGGGATCGACGACGGAAGGTCCAATGATGGCCTCGGACGAGCAAGCTGCGAGCAGTGAATGGTTGATCTGTTATGGTAAGCGCTCTGACCTCCTCTGCAATCCTAACAAGTGAAAATAATAGGTTGGGGTCTAATATTTATACCCCCCACTATAATTAATGGCCTCATTTAATGCCCGTACGACCAACCCATTTATTGGTGAATTTGAAAATAACGAACGGCGGCGGGAGGTCCGGAAGGACGTGGTGAAATGGCTGCTAAATATTTTGATTTTATACCGGTGGTAAGAAGGGACTCAGAATCTAGAGGGTGGAGCATTGGTAAGGTTTTGCCGCCGAAAACAACAGAGGGTGAAGGGAGTTCTGCGAACGGTGGCCAGACCGTCCGGACCTGGAGGGCACAAATGCAGTCTGAAACTTCACGCATATTAAATCCTTGCAGCAACTAATGATCGGGAACCTGGGGTTCGAGAAGGCGGTATCCTTCCACCGTTTGGGGAATGGCGAACCCCCAGAGGAAACCCGACAACGAAAACCTAGAGGGTCGGGTCCGGCAGGGCCCAGAGTCGTTGGCAGAAGGAAACTGCCAAAGAAAGCCCGAAAATCCCCAGGGCTTAACTCAAGTGCAGTGGAAAAAACGTGGTCAGTTTAAGATGGGACTCCAGGGTACACTAACCATCTGGGACACCAAAACATGGGAACGTAAAACAAGGCAGCAAATAATAGCCCGATAAGATGAAAGAGAAGAGGGTACCCGTTCCGAATAGGGCGTGTGTGCTGAGGGCACAACAAATGACGACTCTGCTGAGAAACGCTCCCGAGCATTCTAGGGATAAGCATTCATTCAAAACCTAGAATCTCAGGCTTCGTAAACTAGGAGTAGACTTTCAAGAGTGAACTGGGAGAACATGAACCTTAGCTGGGTCAGTGTACAAGACATCTCAGAAGTGTGTGTGTGTCGTGGATTTATTCCTTTCCCCGGGACTGCGCCAAGTGGCTGTTAATCCAACTGAGAAAGCTACATAGATCGTCCAACACCAAAAGTAACCTAGACATTGCCTCGCTGCCAGTCATGCATCCATAGCCCCGATGAAGTTGTCGTTGTGACCCCAGGGATATTTCTCTACTGCCATCCGGGCGTCCATAGCCCCAATAGAGTTATCCACACACCCATATGGTCGCTTGATTTCAAAAAAAAAAATCTTTTGATTTCTTTTGATATTTCCTTCAACTTGTCTTATTTTCTTATATTTTGCTTGACTGTATAAGCACCGAAGCCTGCAAAGGGTTTGGGAATCGCAGTGGTCACTAGAGAGGACTTTGGATTTTTCACTTACTAGGGTATCATAGTAGCCATTATACAATCCTTAGGAATAATTAACATGCTTTTGTGTGAGATCCGAGATATGCGTAAAGAGAGCCAACCAAGGGTCAAGTTCTAAAGCAGAGTTCAGACAAGGAAATCATTCCTAGGCGGCCTTCAGGGACCAATAGTCAGGAATGAATGTTTATCTGAAGAATACTAAGGACAAACAACAAAGCGAGCCATTCATTGAATTAACATGACCACCCTAAAGGGACAGAGAACATCCTTTCAAAACAAAATATCTAGGAATGAGCAAAATAGAAAACAACGACGCAGCAAGACGCAAGCAAGCCAAAAGACAACCTATTCTAATCTATATACAGGTATTTACAGAAAAGAGCCCGCAGGAGCTCAAGCTTGAAAGTAATGCTTCAGGTGTTGCCCGTTGAATGGCAACAGGACGTCTTCCCCAGTTAAGGTCTTTAGGCAGAAAGCATTTTCTCCCAAAATTTTAGCTATTTGAAAGGGGCCAAGCCAAAGCTTGTCAAATTTGTTTTGTCCCCCTTTCTTTTCATGGGCCTTGTCCCAGTACAGGACTAAATCTGCAATTCTAAAGGCCTTGATCTTGGCTCAGCGGTCGAGCCATCTCTTAACCACACCCTGATGTTTGGTGAAATTTTCTATTGCACAGTCTCAGACTTCTTATAAATGCAAAAGCTCAGCTAACCGAGCTTCTCTACGATCCCCTCCTTTATAAAAGTCGTTGATAAATTGGAGAGTGGGAATCTTTAGGTGGATAAGAAATATGGGCTCTAGGCCGTAAATAAGATGGAATGGGGAATCACCAAGGGTAGCCTTATGGCGGGTGTGGTCTGCCCAAAGGGTGAAATGGAGCTGGGTATGCCAGTCCTTGGGATTCCTATCTAGAAATTTCTTGATTACCATGATCAGGTTCTTATTCGTGGACTCAACAAGGCCATTGCCTTGAGGGTAGTAATTAGACGAAAAATTTAAGGGCAATCTCGTAGTCAAAGGCCCAACAAGAAAATTTTAATGAAGCAAAAGTAGGTCCATTATCACACACTAATGCATACGGACAACCAAAGTGATTTAAAATAAAAAATTTCAAAAAATTTGTAACTACCTCAGTTGTGCATTGCTTACATATAATTGCTTTTGTCCATCTAGTATAGTAATCAGTAGCAGTAAGAATGTACCTGTGTCCCATGGATGATGGAGGGCTTACCAAACCAATGAAATCGAGACCCCATTATGCAAACGGTCTCACCTCTAGCACGGGTTGCAGTGGGACAACAACATTCTTCTCCTTGGTGGCAGTTGTCTAACATGTGTGACATGAATGAACATGGCAATGAGCATCCCTGAAGACAATTGGCCAATAATATCCCGCTCTTAATATTTTATGTGCAGTGGAGGGCCCGAATCCATGACCAGTGCCAAACTTATCATGAAACTTTTTTAAGACTCGATCTGCTTCTTCCTTGCCAAGGCATCTCAAGTAAATGCCTTCATGATTTCTTTTGTATCAAATGGACCCCTGCAACATGTAACTGTTGCTTTTCAGCCTAAGAGCACATTTTTGGACTCCTTGTAAGTGAGGTGGACACTTGTGATTCAACAAATAATAAATTATGTCCTTATACCATTCTCCCGGGGAAACATCTTCGAGCTGATATTGCTACACTGTGAGTTCGGGTCCTACTTTTGTTGCTGCTTCAACAATTGTTCAGGTAAGTGTGTCCTCTCACCAACCTCATCGGTTGGATTTCCATATCATATTCCTGGAGCAGGGTGACCCATTTGGCTCTTCATTCGCCCAATTCATTTTGCATGAGCAACCTTTTCACTGCTGGGTCGGGGACAATGGCGAACACTTTATTACGCAAGATATAATGCCTAAATTTCTTCACTCCTTGCACAAGGGAATATGCTTTCTTTTCCACGTTGTGGTAATGCAATTCAACATCTTTCAGAGGAGCACTCATGAAGGCAATCGGGTGCTCATTTCCTTCATCATCTTTCTGAGTCAAAATGCTAGCACAGGAATGTTCTAAAGCAAATGAATAGATAAAGAACGACTTCAGATAGTTTGGACTGACGAGTACAAGCACCTCGACAATGCCCTGTTTGATTTCTTCAAAAGCATGTTTGGCTTCAGGAGCCCACTCAACTTTGGCATCATGTTTTAACATAGTATTGAGTGGTTTAACAATTTCAACAAAACCCGTGATGAACTTCCTGACAAAATTGATCTTTCCTAAGAAGGATTTTAATTCTTTCTTGCTACCCGGTGGTAGGATCTTTAGCAAAGACTAAATACATTCAGGGTCTATAGAGATTCCCTGCTCTGAAATGACATGTCCAAGCAATCTACCCTCAGTCACGCTGAAAATGCACTTTTTTAGGTTAAGGGAAACTCCAAACTCCCTACACCTCTAAAACACTTTGCATAAATCAGAGACGTGATCACTCTGACTTTTAGAGAGCACAGTCAAATCATCCATGTAGATGATTATGCACTTTCCAATCATATATTTGAAGGCAATAAAGGTGCCAGCGTTGATGAGCCCAAATGACATCCTCTTGTAAGTGAAGGTCCCCCACTTAGTGGTGAACGTTGTCTTATGGTGGTCTTCCTACTGCACCATAACCTGGTTGTATCTAGAGTAGCCATCAAGGAAGGACATCATTTGGGAGTCGTTGACAATCTGCAACACTTCATCCAATGAAAGCACTAGATAGTTGTCCTTCTCCGAAGCTCTGTTCAGATTGCGGAAGCCACACACAATTTGATTTCTCCATTCTTTTTTCTGACCGGGACCAAGTTGGCTACCCATGTGGAATGTCTAACTGGGAAGATAATCCTTGCTGAAAGTAATTTCTGTACCTCTTTGTAAATGATGGGCTCTAACAAGGCATTAATGGGGTGTTGTCGTTGGTGGAATGGCCTCACTTCTGTCTTGAGAGGGATGGTGTGTGTGATGATGGAGGTGTCATAAGTCTTGAGGTCCTTGTAGCTCCAAGCCACCACGTCGTGATACTTTCACAAAGCATCAATGATTCCCTTCTTTTCTTCGGGCGTGCATACTTTGCCAATAAACACATTTTTGGTCTCCTCGGCTATCCCGAGGTTGTGAGCATCGCATTGGTTGCTTATGGCTTCCTTCTTTGTCTGTCGTTCCTGGTCTCTGATCTGGTCCAAATCAAATATGCGTTCGAGTTGAACCATGTCTCTGGGAATCATGTTGGTTTTGAGGTTGATAACCCCCTCTATGTCCAATTCGGCCTCCTCTGGATCAGCTTCATCAATTATTTGGGTGGAAAAGACATTGAAACTCGTGATGAATTCAAGGATGTGCTTATCACCATTGAAGACCTGAAAGTGAGTGACATTATCTGGGACAGACAGTGTGGATGTCAACACAACTATAAATTTCTTAAGCCCAGACAAGGAAAGGGGTTGCAAACTGTTGACTGCTTGAGCCAAGGCATCGACTGTATGATTATGAGCACGAGGGATCAATTGTATATTAAATGCATCTAAAACTTCTAAGAGATCCCAGACCCTATGCCTATAGTTTGTGAGTCTTCTATCATGGCAGGAATACAATTTTCTAACTTGTTTAACTACAAGTTTAGAGTCCCTGAATACTTGCAACATTTTGACATTTTTCTTTAAGGCCATAAGAAAACCATGCACTAATGCATCGTATTCTGCTAAATTATTAGTGCAATAAAATTGTAGCCTATGGGTAGTGAGAAAGGTCTTATTCGTTGGGCTGATGAGCTCGAATCCGGCACCGGCTCCTTGTTTTGATTTAGATCCATCAAATCGGAGCATCCAAAACTTGGAAAGTTCCTTGACTTTGGGTCCGACTTGTCTCTTACTTCATTTTGGCTAGGTGGTTGCTCCCGTAATCTTTTGGAAATCTTGCAACCCGGCATGTTGAACAATAGGTGGTTCTGCTAGCACCTCCTTTGGTGTTTCCTCTTGGGGTACAACTAATTTTTTGACATGCTCTACTGCTGTTTGGCACAAGCAACAATCAAACTCGGAGTGGGCAGCATTGTGAATCTTGCACCAATTTGGCAGTAAGAGATCCTAGAAATCCATTCTGACACCCAAGTTGAATTGGTCTCTTGCACACTTTTCCATGAATTTCTGGAAACCACTAAGTAGTCCCCAGTTTTCACCTTCATCAGTTTTATCGTCTGATTCTACCAGCATTTCTGTACTTGGAGGCATTTGAGTAAGGTTGGTTGGAGGGCTGCACTGCACTAAGAATACTTTTGCAGCATATTCTTTGTGGGGTTCAAATTCGTCTTGATAGGAAAAGGGACAGTAATTCCCCAATTTTGTCTCAACAAACAACACCTCATTTAGGTTGTTGTACTTTGTGATCATATATTTCATACAGGGCTTGCGATCTACACAGATTTGATTTGGCAGCCCTTTCCATGGCAGTCACATGTGAGAGTGGTCTGTGGCAGCATATCCATTCATTATTTTGGTGAATTCTCTTCCCAAGATGATCCCATATGCATCGGGAATGTCAGCCACTTGAATATCAATGACTTGTTGTATCCTTGGATCTACAACAATTTGCATCAGGATCCAATTCATTTCTCCCACAATGTTGATCTATGTTTTGTCTAGCTGGGTCACCTTCCTTCTTGAGGGTGTGGGAGTAATTCCAAGAGCCTTGCATACTGCCAGTGGCATAATATTGGCGGACGCTCCTGAATCATGTAGGCAGTTATGCAAGTTTTTCCTGAATATCCGAATGGTGGTAAGGAAAGGGGGAGTTTCAAATCTTCCTTGGAAGAGGCCCACAGGCGAGTCTACCTGAGCTACTTGAGCTTTGTTCTTATCACTAGTTTTATCCTTAATCTGTCTAGATGACTGATCCTTAAAACTCTGCCTATTGTTCTAGTCTAGTTCCTTTTCCGGTTGTTTACTCGTAGACTGATTTGAGGGAACATCCTTCCTTTTCCCTATGTTATCCTGTATCACGGGTTCCTACCTAGGTTCTTCAAAGGTGACTCTCTTAGCTGATGCCTCCTATGTCATGCTAGAGGATGGAGTTCCATTGAGTACTCTAAAGAAGGTGTGCCTTACGGCAGGGACCTTCAGTAGTTCGAAGGTAGATAAACTAATTTTTACTTTCTTGAACTCTTGTGCCACATATTCACCCATTTGTCCAATCTCAGAGCCAAAGGCTCGACCTATTGCAGAGCTAGAAAGTTGGACTACCCTTTGACTTGACTAATTTTGGGGTTGGCCTTGAGGCTAATTTTGCACCTGATTTTGAGGCCTATCCTTGTTGAGATATTGGGTAGGTATATGAGGAAGCCCAGGGTTATTGTTGACATCAGGGTCAGGCAAGGTAGTAAAATTATTTGGAGGAGTAGAGGTAGTAAAGGGTCCACCTACCTGCCTGTTTCTGAGGAAGTAAGGAGTTGTTCTCTGGTGGAATATGTGAACTTCATCTACAAATGGTTCCTCGTCATCTACTGGACCATTATCTGCCAAATCGAAAAGATGAGCCAAAGTTTGTTCGTTACTTACCTCCTGCACCTCTTCGCTCTCAACGTGGGTAGGCTCAACTTCGGGCTGATTGTGGTCGCTTCGCAGAAACGACGCTTGGTTTACCATGAGACAGGAGGAGTCATAAGGCTTAGACAAAACGATGTCTCTGCAACCGGTACTATTAGCAGCATTTTGGACCTCAATTTGGAAAATTTCTGCAGCTGTCTAGAATTCAGGACAATCCAACTCAGTGTCTACTGGTCTTGTGAATTCGGCACCATCCGGACAAGGCTGTCTTGACGAGGTACACCCCACTGACTGTTCTTTCATTGTTGGCCGGCTGATCAAGAGGAGTAGGGACACCTCCATTATTGGGCCTCGTATTCCATGTGCGGTTCTGTCTTTGAGAAGGTCTCCTCTCAGAACTTTGATTTGAATTTTGTCCTCTATCATAATTCTGCCCAGAAGAGGTGTTTGGTTCCCGGTTGTCCCTACTGTCCCTGTTGTCTCGGCTATCCCAATTAAGATTGGCTTGAAGGTTATGCTGGGATGTCTACAACTGATTATTCTGATTCTTTAAGTGTGTCATTTTTGTAGACATTTTCTTTATCATCTCTGTCAGCTCTTCCAATTTATCTTTCTCAGCAGTGTTGCTTGGCTACAGTGCCAGATTTTGGAGAAAAGACAGGTGGGGCCACCGAATGATTTTGATGTGCTGGAGGGAATTTCGGTCCCGACAAGTACACTGGAGCTTGCAGTTGTTGAGAGTACGCCTGTTGTTGTTGGAGAGCCTAGGGATAACTTTGTTGTTGAGGCTAAAAATAAGAAGGCACGGGAGGTGCATAATTCATTGGCTGTCCAGGGTGTGGAACGATGGGCAACTGAGGCACCTGGTTCATAAGAGAGGTCTGATGAGCAAATGCCTGATTAAGCCCTTGAATCTGCATTAGGTGAGCTACTGGTCCCAAAGAAGGTAGCAGACCAAAGATATTCTGCCCCAAATCTACACTAGCAATAACAGCCTCTGTATAGGCAGTCACTAATGAGGTGAGTGGCAGACGCATCCTCTTTACCAAGGCCAACATAAGGTTGTCTAACACCGCATAGTAGACTAGGAGGGTTGCGACATCATTATGAATGTATGGGTCCTGAAGCCTTGTGAAGGCATGATGAAAACAGTCATTAAAGGATCCAATGGGTTTATTAATTTCCCTCCTGATGGACATAAACTGCCTATATAGCTCTGAGGGGCTGATCGGGATTTTATATTTTTGCAGGAAAGCATTCTTCATGAGGTCCTATGAGGTAACGGACCCCCTCGGCAGATTGATGTACCAATAGAAGGCCTCATCGCCCAACGAATGTGGAAAAAGGCAGCATGCAACATCCTCATGATCGACTTGCATTTCGGTGACTGTTGTTTCAAATATTTTGATGTGCTCTTCAGTTGTTCTTTGCGGGTCACGAGGATTAAATTTCGAACAAAAGCCTTCCAGATTATTGGGCATGTCATGGTAAGCGGCAAAGTGTATCATTGAAGGATTTTGTGCTAGCCAGGCCATGGCAGGAGGCAGAGGTGGTGTATGTTGTTGAAGAACAACAATTTGGAGTTGTGCCTGTAGTAGAATAACAGCCTGAGCTGCAGCTGTTTGGACTGTACCTTGGGCCTGAAAGGCCGGGAGAGAGGCAACATCCTGGCTGCCAGAGATGGGGGTGAAAATGCAGTTTCATATGGTCGAGTGGAAGATGAACACAAGCCGAATGAGGGTGAAGGTAGAAGGGAAGTGGGTGGAATGTAGGAAGAGGAAGAAGCAACGTTTCCTCCCTTAGTTCGTTTCACCCTTATAGGAGGATGCAACTCTTGGAATTCTCCCTTGTTTGGTGTTGACCGTAAAACTCTTTGAAATCTTTTCAGGGAGAATGATCTGATTCGATCTAGCCTCACAAGGCCCTCCTTCTAGCGCCATTTCTGTTGATGGGTGTTTTACACACTTTTTCAACACAGGTAATGCGTATGTGCACTACCTCTCTTGAAAGGAAATATCCAACTGCAAGTTGTTGGAAATCTTCCCAAGGTCTCTCGGGTGTCAAGTCACGACTTGCATGGAAATCTTCAGTTGATATTTGATGTGATTTTGTTGGTAATCACAGGCCGGACTTACATAGCTGGATGCGAGGTGGGTCTTCAAATCTGAAGTTTCTAAGATGAGAATTAAAGTGTACTTTGTTGTAGGTTCAAACAACAATTTAAAACTTTGATGTTTTCTTCAAGTTTGGCTTTACAATGTGCAATGAACCTTAGCACAGGCTGTTTCTTACAAAAAAAAAGGAAAAGAGTAGGGAAGAGGGAAGGTTCCTAGATATGCAACTAACTGTGAACATTGATCATGGAGGTTCTGCTATGGACAGCTCCCTTCAAACAAGATTCCACTTAACCAAGAAATCTACAGTATCGTAAAATATGTGTTATCTTCAAAGGTCTGCAAATATTTTACCATTCATCCACCATTTACATGCATGAATAAAGATAAAGATTCAAAGAGCAGCTTCAAATTTCAGCCCAGGCTAACTTTGCAAGGCCATTTATCAGCAACAAACAACAAAAAGTATGGGCTGAAAGGCATCAACACAGCAGAAATTTCTATAATCACAGAACAACATGACTAAAATCTATCAAAGCAAGGATACAACTAACTAAAACAACAATGTGAATCTAACTAAAGCATCTAACAATGGAAATTGAACCATGAAAAATGTGGAGAAATCAGAAAATACACCAAGTCAATATATTTTTATTATAAATTTCAGCAGCATGCCTTTACAACAACTCAACTCCCTTTGGAAATGAGAGGAGACCCCCTATTTATAGTGCCCAAAAAGCTAAATGAATGGCCAAGATTGGTTTTCATTGTGTGGCCAGGATTCATTACAAAATAGAATTTCACCTACCCCGAATGTTATTACAATTTAAAATTACATTATTGTTCCTTTCCGTATTTTTTCCTTTAGTGACAACACTGTAGCATTTTGTATTTTGCTGATTGCTCTTTTGCTGTCGCTATTTCTTCATAAGCTCTTCATTGATAATAGGGCTGCCCTCTTGCTTCTTCAAAGCTGCATATTCCATGAATTTTAGAATGACTGGTTGGAGCTTGTCCACCTCAATAATCTCATACCGCAACATCTGGTAACTCCATTCTTTTCCATTATCCTCAAGCTTCTTCCAGTCTTCATCATATTTTACGCCTTGATCCCTGAACAACTCTGACTGGGCGAAGGTACGGGCGACGAAACTCATGAATTCCATTGTTATCTCATTGGATATCCCGTCCTCCATCTTCTTCTGAAAATAAGGCTTTATCTTCTCTAGATCCATCTGTACTGCGGGCATGTCATACTCCGTTATCAGCTTCAGATATCGGGCACAGTCCGCCCTGATTTCCTTGACCCATTCGATGTCCGGATCCACCTTATCCATTATTTGTTCTAACCTTTCCTTTATGTTATCGAAATCCCACCTCCACACGTCCATCAGCCAGTGGTCATCACTTTTGAATGCTAGCTAATTTTCCCATGTGGCCTTTGGTAACCGGAGGATGGCCTCAACCTTTGGACAGGTGGAATCAAATGTTGCAGGGAAGTCGGTGCAGAGCTTCTTCATGCTCTCCAGAGATTGTTGCAGATCCAAGAACTTGTTGGCTGTTCAAACAGCCCGGCTGATACCCATGTTCCCGACGTACAGGACCTGTCGAAACCAGCTCTCTATAGTCTTGTCCAAGTTCTTTCCTTTCTCTAATTTGTCAATTTTCTCTTTGGACAGCAGTTGGGGTGGAGCCGTAGATGTGGTAGGCATGTCATCCACTAAAGACCATTGTTGGATGTAATCCGTCAAGGCGGCCACATGTACTTTAAGTTTTTCCTTCGAGACCTTGTCCTGTTTTATCAGGTGCACCATTGTAGCCACCGATTCCTCAAGATGTCCCACCTTCTGCTCTCTAGTAGCAGTCCCCGAGTTGATGGTGGAAATATTATAGCTTACACCAGCCTGGCCTACCACAGGTGTTGTTATCTGTGCGGTTCAGGACCCCAAAGCATCCATTGTTATCTTGGATCTAACTTTAGGCTTTTTCTCTTTTCTAGTTGAGATATGTGCTTGGGCTAGGATAGCCTTTAGCCTCACCCTCAGATCCGTAGGAGCAGGAGTCCTCTTCTCAAGCTTCCTCTCCAACTACTCGGGTATGGCAGACTCTCCTTTTAATGGCTCCTGCTCGCCTTCCTCCTCCTCTATTTGGACTTCCGTTTGTGCACCTTTCATCTTGGTGTTGTCCCCCTCTTCCTCATCAGAATCTAGGATGAATGTGAGGCATTTGACGGGAGGTTTAGTAATCAATTATCCTCGGGGACTTACTTCTACCTCCATTTCCTTTTCCTTTATTTCTTCAATCTGTTCGCCCTTACGCATGTATTCCTCGGGCTGGTCCTCTTCTCTATCTTCTTCTATAGGAGGAGGTGGCACAATCTCCAATTGTTTTTCCCTTGTAGGGATTTCTACGTTTTTTGTTGTCTTGTCACCCTCCTCTTCCTTCCTAGGAGGTGACCTTTCTGTCTCTTCTTCATCATGTTTCAGCTGTCGGGCCATCTCTTCTTCAAGATCGTTATCGAAGGTTTGTATGATGACCTTACCACCGACATCCTCCTCCTCCTCATCTCCGCTTTTGGAAGAACTATTTCCTTCCTCTTCGTAGGCCACCTTGTCAATTTGTCGATGTTCATACTTCGAGTGTTCATGGTACTTGTCGACCTCCTCTTCAAGTGGATTTGAGGCTTCTTACTCCCGCCTCTCCAATTCTTCGGAGATCAGCATCGTGGCCTCCATTGCTGGTGGTCTCGCGGGAGGTTGCGAGGGTGCGACAGTAGCGAGGACTTGCGCTAAGGCAGCCTGAAGGGTGGGGTCCATAAAGATTTGGGAGAGCTCGGAAGAGAGATTTTGCATGTGTTTTGAGAAAGCCTCAGGCAATGTAGGAGTAGGCATTGGTGTTGTTACTGTCGCTAATGAGAGTGATATGGTAGGCGACATGGCAGTGGAGGAAGGTGGAGTAGTCACGGCGGAGGAGGAGTCAATCACTATTACGGGTCCAGTCGGAGGTGAAGGGGAAAGATGGATTGAAATATCTACTATCGGCGGGGACGTGGCGACCATGGCCAGGGAGAGAGACAATGGGGCAGTCGAGACAGGGGGAGCCAGAAGAGGTTCTAGCTGATCTTTCCTTTCTTCCTCACCTTCTTGAATTACAGGTTGCTCCATGGTGCCCCCTGTTCGCTTGGGCTTCTTGGAAGGTGAGGCCCCTGAATCTTTCCTTGTGCATACCTAGGGATCCGAAGATTGCTCCGTTTTTGTTCCTTTCCTCTTCTTTGATCTGGTGATCGAAGGAGATTTGGATGTCTCGCCCATTGAAACTGTAGTGGCGACATCTTCGATGGCACTATGCTCACTTTTGAGTCCTTCATATGTTAGGACCATTCCTTGTTGCTTTAGTTGGGCCACTTGACTTTTAACCCATTCTTCAGTTCGGGCCACAATGGGTTTAGTCACAATGTCAAGGTCATCGACCTCCTGTTCATCCCAATCAATTGTAGGCAACGGTAGATTGGAGACTACGTTATATCGAGGATCCATGATGGTGCTTTCATCTTCCTCAACCTGATCCGGTATAGGGAACAGTTGCATCCTTCTTACGAAGTATGCAGTGATCCTCAAGTAGTGCCTAGCACACACCTCTTTGTCATCCTGACAGTTTGCCCAAAAATCCTCGACATGATGCAAGCGGGCGTACTCTGGTCCCAGCGCCTTTCTCACATGCCCATACGAGTCCATCCGTGGGCGAGCAATGTGTAGTTGGAAGTGGTATTCTGCCAATTCCTTTTTTGAGTTCCTAGCACACTAGGAAGTTTGCAATTTATACATGCCTTAATTGAAGGTCAAGGGATAATAGATCCATGCCAAATGTTTGTTGCTGAGGACGGTGTGTACATGCTGCAGCTGCCGGGAGAGTTCCGATAGTATAATCCAGTCATTGGGGTACCTGGGCAGCTTGTTCGGCCTCTTAGTGAAACCTTGGGCTCGAATGTAGGTGAATTTGGGAAATTGCAGGAATAGGAAAGTGTACTGCTTTAGGAACGCCCGTGCACTGTGAGAGACCCTCCTCTCAAAATCCCCTCGAAGTAATCAGATGATGTGGCGAATGAAGGCGTCATTGACCCTGCAATACTCCTTTTTAAAGTTTCTAAATTAAAGCTGGGGATGTCTGTTGTAGACTTTCAATCTTCGCACTGACTCCTCGTCAGGTGCCACAAACAATCCACCATACTGCCTTTGTTCTGCCAGTGAATAGACTAGATAGGTCATGTAGAATTTGGAGCTCTTCTTTACATTCATGAATTGCTCATGGAAGCAGTCGCTTATCATACCTCCCTAGTAGAATAAGGCTTTTGTGGTGACATCCTTGTTCCCACGGGGGATTTGCTCAATAAAATATACCATCCATTCTTGAAAGAATGCAGCAGTGGGAAGGCCCATTACTCGACTCAACATGGTGACTAGGTCATGGTAGTCCTTGTGGAAATCGCTTCAGAAGAGTTCTTGGGGAACCTTTGCAGTGCTGCCCCTTTTCTCTTTGAGCCAGTGCTGATTTATCAATCTCTTGCAACCCATTGGGTTGTCGTCCCATGCCGCTTTGCATTCCTCTATGGTGGGCATTTCCATTTCTTCAAAGGTAGGAATGTGGAAGGTCTTTGTAATTCCCTCGATCGACATGTCAATGAGAATATTCCCATCTCTGTCAACGATGGTCCTTGTCTCGGGTTGGTAGGCTTGCTGACAGGCCATGACTAGCTCAGGGGCAATGAGAGATGGGGGGAAGCCTACAACCTTTTCGATTCCACTTTGCTTGATTAATCTGACATTATCAGTCTTTGGGTGAATTTTGACCCTTTGCGTAAACTCATCAATATCAACGTGGCCGATATTGGTGTATGTGATTTCCTTCCAGTTCACGGTGATTTTCGATTGTAGAGGTTCACCCTGGAACTAGAAGTTCATCTAATCTTTATCTTCCTTCCCACGAGGAGTCTTGCCTGACTTCTTTCCTTTGTCCTTCTCTGCAGTTCCCCCTGAGGGTCCTGCACCCGATTCCATATATCCTGCAAGCATGGACACAATGAGTACAACCTTTTGAAAACATTATCGTTAGCCCACAATCCTGTGAACTAAATCAAAGTGGATATCATATGACTAATAAAGTTAAATCTTTTCCTTTTACATGTCGTTAATCATTTTTTTTAAGGGATTTTAGACAATCCGGGCCTAGGGGGCGAAATTCCCTGGCAGGAATGCTGTTTTGAAAGGGGCAAATAGGTCGGGTGATCCGGGTGGTTTCTCCCGTCTTCACATTTTGATGGTTAGAGGGGCTCATGTTGAAGAGGGCCAAATTTGAGCACGTGGGTCGAGGTTATTTTTCAAATTTGAGGTCGTTTAGGTCACTTTTGGGGCTCTCGAAGGTTCAGGCTCAGAAAGTCGTCCGCAGTTTGCTGTCTCCAATGGCCTAGGGGAGACGAAGTTCCATGGATGGAACTCCGGGGTCGGGGACCCGAAAGGCTAAAGGATGGCTGGTGGTTCGGGTCCAGAGAGGCGGAAAGCCATTGATGTCATGCCATTTTGGAACAGAAATCCAGAAACAGAAACCCGGATGGAGCAGCTTGGCAGACCAGACTTGGCGTCAAGCTTCGACGTCCGGTTTTCCATGCGAAGTTTTCTTGGCGAACAGGAGGGCAGAGCCCAAAGGTTGGAAAGGCGGGCGTGTTTCCCCCTTTAGAACCGGCGAAGGTGGGATAGAATCCCGTATGCCGAAGCTCGGCGAGGGCGAGGACGTTAAAGATGGATGAGCAGTTCTTCACGACAAACGAAGGCTTAGGGCTCAAGAGGCTTGAAGGTCGTCGTTAGATGGCTGTTACAAAAGGGGGAAGCTGCGACAAAAGTTCGCGAACCGGGACCCGAGGTCATGACGAAAGGTTGATTTTTGAGTGCTTAACGCTAGACGGCGAGATGCAAGGCGAGTTCCGGGGGTCGGGCATACGAGACCATTATGCCGTTTGGGAACGACGAAAACTTCGCAAAATTCTAGACACGAAAGTTCGGGGTTTCGGGCCTGGGAAGGCAAAACGAAGGTCGGTCTCTAAAGTTTCAAACATTCAATTCCAACGACAATTAAATGATGGCGGTTCGAGGGTTCGGGCTTGAAAGGGAAATCCACCGTTTTGAAAGATTATTCGTTTTGTGAGTTCTCAATGGCTAAGTGAAAACCCGGGCCCGGAGGATATGACCACCCCTGAGCGACGAACGATAGCGGCGAAGTTCAGTCCCAGATCGATCTTAGGAGGTCAATTCGAGGGTTTATCAAGATTTCAAAATGTGGGTTTTGTGGGTTTTAGCATGCTCTATCAGTTGGATTCATTTTTAGCTTATCTTGTTTGTTATCTTAAGCGTAAAATGATAAAAACTTCTCGGTGCAACGAACGGTAAACTTACCTCGAAAGCCCGACAAAAGATGTGGTGGGATCGACGACGGAAGGTCCAACGATGGCCGCAGACGAGTGGGCTGCGAGCGGTGAATGGTTGATCTCTTCTAGCAAGCGCTCTGACCTCCTCTGCAATCCTGACAAGTGAAAATGACAGGTTGGGGCCTAATATTTATACCCCCACTGCAACTAATGGCCTCATTTAATGCCTGTACGATCGACCCGATGGTTGGTGAATTTGAAAATAGCGGACGGTGGCGGGAGGTCCATAAGGACGTGGCAAAATGACTGCTAAAGATTTTGCTTTTATACCGGCGGTAAGAAGGGACTCAGACTCTGGAGGGTGGAGCGCTAGTAAGGTTTTGTTGCCGGAAACGACGAAGGGCGAAGGGAGTTCCGCAAACAGCAGCCCGACTGTCTGGACCCGAAGGGCATGAATGCAGTTTGGAACTTTGTGCATATTAAATCCTGGCAGCAACTGATGATCCGAGACCTGGGGTTTGGGAAGGCGGTAGCCTTCCGCCGTTCGGGGAATGGCGAACCCCCAGAGGAAACTCGGTGACGGAAACCCAGAGGGTTGGGTCCGACATGGCCCAAAGCCGTTGGCAGAAGGAAACTGCCAAAGAAAGTCCGAAAAGCCCCAGGGCTTAACTCAAGTGCAGTGGACAAAACGTGGTCAGTTTAAGATGAGACTTTAGGGTACGTTGACCATCTGAGACGCCAAAACAGGGGCACACAAAACAAGGCAGCAAGGAATGGCCCGACAAGACGAAAGAGAAGAAGGTCCCCATTTTGAACGAGGCGTGTGTGCCGAGGGCACAACAAATTTCTTACTAATATTCCGTGCTTTCAAAAATGTTATGCAAATATAGATATAAAGATATTGAATTTATTCTAATTTATGAAAATAAATATATGATATGTATCTAAACTATATCATAGATATCTTAACTACATCTACTAAAAGACATCCCAAATATATCATTCTTAATATTGAAATCATTATTTATACCATAAATTTAAACAATAAATGTTATTTCAAAATAAACAAATATTTTTAATTAAAAATTAAAATATTTTTTAATTAAACAAAAGTTCAAAAAAAGAACCGATCCGAATTCACATAAAGACCCAAACACAGCCCCATAAGGGACCCAAACCCCGACAACTTACCAAAGGAAGGAACTTAAACCCAGAGTGGGAAAGGAAAATAAAATTGAATTGATGCGTCGAAGCACTTCCCGCGCGGGCTACTTCACGGTGGACGAATCCAGTGTACCCTTGGGAAGAAGCAGCAGGGTAAGCAGAAGCAAATGGAGAATCGAAGCGACTTCTTCTCTTCTCTAATCAGGGCCACCAAAACTTATGTTGGCGACGATCCTCTTCTTCCCTGGCTTCAGTAAGATTCAATTCTATTCTGTATTTTTTAATTTATTCCATCACCGATCCTCTGGAACGGTAAAGAGTATAAATTCCTATTTTCAGTTGAGCGTGTTTGTTGTTTATTTATCGATTTGTTTAAAAGAGGCATACAGAAGATCAAGGAAGCTCTTCCTCGTGAAGTCGTCAATCAGAAATTACCTCGTTTTCTCGAGAAGTGCACGCAAAATTTTCAAAATGATAGGCGTTACAGAAATGACTTGCGATACCTGCAACTCTGGATTCAAATGGTACCTTATTAAGTTAATTAATCGATTATTTTAACTTTTCGTTTTTAAGGAACTATGCAATAGATCAGTTAAGGGAGTTTGGCATTCATAATTGTTTCAAAGTTTCAGATTTAATGAAATCCGCACTAGAACATCAAAGTGAGTTTTCTGATTTCAGTGTGTGCCTGTAATTTTCCAGCTGGAATATGTGCCCAATCGAGGAGAAGTTCTATCTGCTATGGAAAGACATAAGATTGGGCTGAAGCATGCACTTTATTACAAAGCCTATGCCCTTCACTATGAGAAATTGAAGAAATTTCCAGATGCTGAGGCAATGTACAAGCTGGGAATCCAGAGGTTTGCAATCGTACTAGCTTTTTTCTGTTTTCTTGGTAAATCTTAGGCAATGTTATGTGATGCTTAAAATGCTTTATGGACCACCTTATTGTTATGTGTAATTGTAATTAGCTTTAGTTATGTTGATGTGGCCAAAGCAATCTGTTGGACCATTAAAAAACAGCATTATATACGAGTTTGTAACTGGTCAATGCTGTCACATGTTGCAAAAATCCTTCCCGCGCTTTGTTTTCTTCATAAATTCCCTCTATTTTCTTAAAGAAGCTCATTTAGTCTGTTCCGGTACTGTAATCAATTGTCTGTCGCATCTTATTACATTTATTATTATCCAACTTCTTGTTCAGTGATTTTGAGGTGGCGAGGCTCAGGGCAGAAATTTTAGCCTGGGCTCATTAGGACACCCTTGTTCAAAGATTGGATGTGAATACATTCTCCAGCAGGAGTCAAGGGATCTTGATGACTTGCAATTACACCTAATCATAGGGTGAATCACCGTGGCCCTAAAAATGGCAAAAGTCCACCAATCTCACCTCTGCATATGTGTCAAGATTTGCCCAAGGGTCTTGACCTTGGTTCTTCTATGAATTTTTATCTGTATCTTCAGCCAGGTCTTAGTTTGTTGGACTGTCGATGATCAATTTTCTTTGCGTATTACATAATCTAATGGTAAGGTCCCATGTAAGTTGCTACCGGTCCTACTTTCTCTGCACAACAGCCCTTTGGAAAATTTCTATTGGAGCTATGGAAAAATATAAAATCTCCTATTGAAAAATTAGAGGGGCAATTATTTTGGCGCAGAATTCGAGTAGGCACAAAGGGCTTGAATGTTTCTTGCGTGCTTAGCTTTTTAAGGCAAGGGTAGGTTACATGTGGTTGATTTTTTTCATTATTATTTTAATTTAATTTTCCACAAAAGCTTTAAGATTTGAATGAAGTTATAAAAGGATAAAATGAGGATGATGATGGGGATGTCTGCAATAAGCCTAGATGAGATGGTGTACTAATGGGAACTGTTGGCACTATGGATGTAATTGGTGAGGGGGATGGAAGTGGAAGAGATGGTTGGATTGAGGGTGGAGATAATAATGCTTGTAACATTGTATGTGTAATGTCCCCTCCTTGCCTCTTAAGCAATGGAGTTGTCTATTAGCCTATTCCAGAGTTCCTGTAGGCTAAGTGGAGTTTGGTAAGGGAATTCAGTGCCAGTTTCTTTGTGTGGAGGTTTTTCAATGTTTTGAGCAAGACTTTCTATTTTTAGCAGGGGCCAACTCCATCACTTACTGTTTGTAGTAAGTCTCTTTGCTAATCAATTTTGTGCCACTTTGCGTTCTTTAGTGTATTTACTATTGTTACTATTGTTAGCAGTTGCTAAAAATAGTAAGTTTATTTTTGGTAACTAGCCCTGGCCAAGCTACATTAGCAGTGTCCCTTTTAGTTGGGCGTTGGCTTTTGCTAAGGTTTGATTTATTTAATATTTGCATTCCTCATTTAAGACGTTTTTATAAAGTTACTTTATACTTAAGTTGAGGGGTTGGAGGGTCATCATGTTGGTGTTTCAATTCGCACCTCTGGAATGCGGATTAGAAACAGACAACTATGCACAGATAAACTGCTCTTCAAATTAGGAGGGGAAGCCCCCTCTTCGTTGATGATGCTTAAAGAAAGTAAACAAAACTATTTGCCAATCTTTTTGTTCTCAGCTAAGAGCACAAGTTTATAAAACTCTAGCACCGTAGCTGAGGTTATCTCTTTTTGAACTTCAACTAGGACTAAGCCTACTTTAATGACGCTTTTAACAACTCAAGTAAACTCAAAGCTTGAGAGTTAAAAATAAACAAGGAATGATCTGGTAACACAGATACTTAATCAAAATTTCTTCCAACGCACACCTGAAGACTCATTGTACTTTTCAATGCAAGCTGAAATAAAGATTATTTAACCATAACACATAAAACAAAATTTGAGACAGTAGATCAGAGCAACAAAGCAGGCATAAGATTTCCTTTCTTAAATTTCTGATAACGACTACACTTTTGAGACAACAAGTTTGTAGCAATAAGAGGCTTACAGTTTAGCGATCAAACCAGAATACACTTAACACAAATTACACATGAACTGAACAATATCTTGTAGCAAAAGGTAGGCATGCAAGCTTGCTCTTACACTAAGTGAACAAGCACTGAATAACAAATTGCAGGAAAAATAGGCTCAGCAATTTGCTATCACAATAACGGTTAAAGAAAAATGGGCAAGGCTGCCCTTATTTATACACAAGCAAAGGAGTAGGGAACCCTAAAATCTCCTTGCTTTTACAATAAGACTTGCCAACATGCAAGCTTTATTTCTAAAACAAAAACAAGATAACTATCTAACAACCTGTTGAAAGCAAAAAAAAGGGAAAGTGCCAACTATTACAACTTGATTGTTTTCTCTCTCACAAAGAATAGATAAGCATGAGACAAGAATAGCAAGAAAACTCGGAAAAGACATCGAGTTAATTGCTGCTTTAAATCTATCTTTGGAGATCTTTGCTCTCCTAATAAGATAACTCATCCATCGGTATTTTGGGAAACTATATTTGCCAAAAAGCTAGTAACTGCCTCATTGTTAGGAGCATTGATACTATCTAAGGCAATATTCCGCTTTTCCAGGATTTCTTCGCCTTCTGCAATCGACTTAGAGAATCTTTGACATCTTCAGCTGCTTTATCAAATCTTGCTAATTTCAGCGGCTCTACAACTGGAGTGACGACCTTTCATAAATATATCATCTTGTTACAACATATCCTTTTACCCTGTGTGTGACCATCTTCTGACATTCCTCTGTTTCTTCTGCAACTTTTATACTTTTAACACTTCTCCCGATTTTTCAATGGAAGAGTATTGTACAACTCTTTTCCAATACTTGTCTTTTTGTTTATACCACACCTTTCCATGTTTTTCGACTTAGATGATTTTTTTGTCCATGCTGGTATTGAAAGCACTTCTCAACATCGTTCGGCCTGAGGCTGCAAACAACCCGTCAAAAGTTTTCAGGAAATCATGATACAAGATTGGCTTAGTTCTGCATTCCATGGGAGAGTAATGCATGTTGAAAAACTCGAATTTTGACTGTAAACTCAACTATGTTCGGACAAGCTCTGCACAAAAGCTAAAAATAGCTTGCTGATTTTTCTTCTTTAAAAGGCAGATTTTTTCAAACATAATTTGAGATATTGGTTTTGTGAACAATCTCGTTGTGAAGAGACCCAGATTGTCCAATTTTGAAAATATTGATGGCTGATTGAAAAAGCAGAAACCCTAAAATTTTAGGATTTTCCCGAAAAAAATTGAGAGCTGGGTATTGTGTACAATCACGTTTCAGAGAGACCTAGTTGATCAGATTTTGGAAAAAACTGAGGGTTTCCTGAAAAAGCGCAGAAAAAGTAGGTTCTTGAAAATTTAAATTTTTTCTAAAGTTGTAGAGAATCAAAAACCAAGTTGACCCAGATTGATGGAAATTGAAAAAGCTGAACCCCTTCTTCTGAAAAATGATGCCTTGGAAATTTGAAGCATGAAAAAGCGAGCCTTTGAACAACCTGATTTGGGAAATATGAAGAACTATGAAAAAGCACCATGTTTTAGCCTCCAAATCTTGATATGAAGAAAAATACATGTTTCCTCCTCTGGACGCCAACTTGCAAAAGATGTGAATAATGAATGCAAAGGCCTTCTTAAATAGGTTTTGAGAATATAAAAACGCTTTATTCTCCAACTTTAAATCTTTGAAGCCAATCTTGAGCTAGAAACATCGAACATAGACATTGTTTTGAATGATGCATGACGAAATTCGAAAATTTCACTAAGGCATTGAACTTGGGTGTGTTTACTTGGTAGATTTAGTCACTTTTTAGTGAATTTCAACTTTCAATTTTGACCTTCCTTGCCTTGTCCTCCATTTGATCTGAAATTGTGGGTGACTGAAGAATCTGATGAACTGGTTGAGACATCCACCGAATAGCTTGAAGAATCTTGAAGACAATGATCATAATTGCAAACCCTAATAGTTGGATTAGGTCCTCCAAAACCCTAGGTGCCCTTGGCTAGTTGGGGTACCCAAAGTTCCCAGACTTAGAATATTTTTGATGATTTTCACAATTTCGAATTTGCTCCTCTGATGAAACTTTTCTATTGAATCCAAGATTCTGGTTGACTGATTGATCTGATGAACCTGTCGGAGACGCCATTATAAGTCGAAAGGATTCTCGAAAGCAACAATCGCTTGGGCACGACCCTAATTTCACTTTTGAAAATGTTATGCTTCCTGGTTAGTGTGGCTTTTTCCTTAATCGGCAGGAGTTAGTTTTTATTTCCATTTTTCAACTTTCTGCTTTCTCCTCGCGTTCATCGCTTCACGGTCGGCAACTGCTTGTGTATTGAATGTCGGAGACTGAAAAAATGGCTAAGGCATGAATGGCTAGGCGCCTTGATTGGGTAGGGGCACCTAGCATCTGCAGTGTTAGGCAAATTTCCTCAGTTTTCAAGATTCTCCAACCTCCTTCCTTTGTTCTTCGTTTCATGAACATCTTTCGCCATTTCCTGATCTGTGCAGTGCTTGGGACCTTGAATCTGACACCTGGTGGTTGAGAATCCTCCTTACTCCAAGTGACCCTCAGAGTTCTATTTCAGTTTCTTTGGAAAAGGTAGAAGACCTACCGTGAGAAACTAATCTTTTGATGATTCTTACTGGACCAACTTGATGAGAAAGTATTTTAAGCCAATCAAAATCAGTATGAGCCCGGAAACATAAATTCTATTTTAGAAAATTTTGCCAAAGATCCATTTTGAGAAAAACCCGAAATGAAAAGTCTATTTTTAGAAACTTTCCTTTTTTAGAAAATTTCTTAAAAAGTAGGGCTGAGAAACTAAGATCTGGGTTTTGTAGACAAGGTCGCTCTGAGTAGACCCAGATCGTCAGATTTTGAAAATTTTGAGTTTTTGATCAACATGCGTGACATGCAAAATCCCATTTTTTGACCTTTTTTGACAATTTTTAACAAGACTTTTATCATTTCTACAAAATGCCTAAGTGTAGCAAAATTTTAATTCGGGGTACAACATTTGGCTCTGTCTGGGGACCGTGTCGGATACTTATGGCGTAGGAGAAACAAGAATCTCTGGAATTTTAAGCATAGACCAGTGCCTTGTCCATTGGGCCATGGAGTCAAGACCATTTCCTAATCACCTATCACAAGACTCTTCCCTAATTCACCTAGGACAGGACTGCCTAAAATCACCTATAAGTTGGAACTTCCCTAAAATCACCTAAAACAAGATGCCTAATAACCTAGAAAACGACAAAACTTTCACGGAAAGGGGAAACACAACATAACGAACACATTACGAAAAGGGGAAACACAGCACGAAAAGAAAAAGGAAATTATTTACAGAAAATTTACTCCACCCCCAAAGGATGTCATTTCTGCCTGAAAGGCTTCACTTCTCTTCTGATGGATATTGCGGGAGAAAAATCTTCCGGGATGAAGATTCTCATATCTTCATACGCCCAGGCAAAGGCACATTGACAAAGTCAGAATATGGCACAAAGAGGGAAGTAGATACCATTGAGTCTTCAATTTTGTTGTCGTTCATCCTTAGGATGTTTCTGATGTCGAACTCTTCAAACCAGTCGATCGTGTTCCAAACTCAGTTTCTATAATGCCATAGGTGATCTTTTCTAACCTGGAAATATCCTTTAATTGGCTCATCGATCAACTCTACATCTCCTTTGACACATAAGAGTTCAATTCCCATGTCTTTGGCATTTTTGAGGCCTAATAAAAGCGCCTCTTTTTCAGCTTTAGTGAATTCCAATTGCAGGCAATGTGCAAATGGGTACAATTGTCCTTTAGGGGAGATGATTATTTCCCCTGCTCCTGAACTTGCTTTTGAACAACCCCCATCAAACTATATTGTCCATAACTTTGTATTCTCTGTCGGTCTTCTTTCAAAACAAGCAATGTTTTGGTCTTCAATTCCTATCTCTGACAGCGTCACATAATTACCAAGACTCATTTCTTGATATAGAATTTGGGCTGCGGGGTCTAGAGATTTTACCACTAGAATCGAGATTTGGGCTCAGGTTCTATCTTGATTTTTCCCTCCTTTACATGAATGGTTGCAGATGACCAATCTAACCGCATTGCACCACCAAAATCTCTGCAGAAGCTCTGGCTCAACAACATCCCATAGCTAGCTGGAATGTTAGCCACTAGGATAGTCATCTTTATCTTTTTCTCCGGACAAGCCGTCAAACTTACTTGAGTGTCCTCCAATTGTTCGACCAACGACACTGACTTAGACTCAAGTGAATAACACTTGTCCCGTGTCTTAATGCATGAAAGTCCTAATGCATTCATCACTTGTAGAGGCATGATATTGTCTGAGACTCCTGAATCAATAATCCAATTGCTCAGTTTGAATCCTCCTATATACAAAGATATATAGAAAGGTTTGGGATTTTCTTCTGCTGGAACAGATGACTCGAACAATGTAGGTTGAATTGAAGCTTCTTTCTTTACATGTATTATTTTGTCTAATTGCTCAGGATGATCATGAAGATACTCCAACTATGAAATCTTAACCTTGGTCTTCATCATGGAGTTTACAATATCAAAATTTGCTAAGGATGGGTCCTGAGCAACCGCTTTAGCATTCTCTTGTGAATTTTTAAAAGTTGAACTTGTAACCACTTCCTTAAATTTGTTCTTTAGCTCTTTGCCTCTCTTCTTCGTCCTTCTACGCTTTCAAGTGCAAAGCATGTGTAAAAATAGGCATTGAATGTCTTCTGTGATTTACTGCAAGAGAGTAGTGGCAGAGGCCTTCTTCTTCTTCAATAACAGGTTCAAAGTATCTCGTAGCAGAGTCTCCATTGAAGTTGTTCGTCTGTGGTAAGATAACATTCGAATTTGGTGTAGGAACAAAACTGGAATTGGGTGTAGCATTAGTGTATCCCATAATCTGATTCATTCTTAAATTCTCAGAACATGTAGTAATGGCATGTGCATTGATCTCATGGAAAGAACAAAATACCCCATTTTGTGCAGCTTCAATTGTTTGTCTTGGTGGAGGTGCTCACAACCGCGACCTGTAATTATTGAAAGGCTGAAAATTATTTCTCTTTGGCTGATATGACTGTTGAGGTTGATAGTGTTGTTGAGGTTGATATTGTGGTGGTGGTAGTGCAAGCATTCCGTTGGCTACCTTATGTAGTAGTGGATTTGTTGAACTCTGTACTAGAGTTCTGATTGAATCCTTCTTCATCTTGCCAGAGGTGATCATATTATCTTCCAGCTCGATGGTGTTTTCTTGCGCATCTGTCAATTCTGTTTCTTTTGCTGACTTCAGGAAGAAGGCTATCTCTGATGGAAGAGCATTTATGAAATAGCTCATCAAAATCTTCGGTGATGGATTAAGTGTAGAAGAAAGTTGTGTAACAAGATGATTAAATCTTGCTACAAACTCCCTCATGGGCTCGTTGTGTTCCATCTTTGAATTGACAAGTTGGGCAAACAACAAATGACTGTCTTTAGCGGGCTTGAATCTCACCAAAAATTTCTTGCTCATAATTGCCTAGCTTGTAATAATGCTTGGCTCCAGGTGATTGAACCAATCGACAACATTTCCCACAAGAGTCTCTACGAAGATACGCGCAACAATGTCTTCATGTGCCACGTGCAAGATGGTGCAAGCTGTCATGAATGCAGAAAAATGTTCATCCGGGTGTTGAGTCCCATCGCCATGAAACCGAGGAAAGTGCTTCCTTAACCTTTTAGGTAACTCATGATGTTCCTGCAAAGCCAAAGGTCCAATGTTGTTACCCCAAGGTAATGGGGGTGGATGTCGTTGATTTCTGCCAGCATTATTGTTGTTATCACTCATTGCTTTTGGTTGGATCACAAGTTCTTTTTGACAAGAGCATTAGGATGCCAGATGGTCATTCCCGTGTTGTAAAGCGTAAGCTTTCTTGAAGTTTTATGCCTCGTGCCCCATGGTGGGCGCCAAAAAACTGTTGGCGTTTCAATTCGCACCTCTAGAATCTGGATTAGAAACGGACAACTATACATAGATAAATTGCTCTTCAAATTAGGAGGGGAAGCTCCCTCTTCGTTGATGATGCTTAAAGAAAGTAAACTAAACTATTTGCCAATCTCTTTGTTCTCAGCTAAGAGCACAAGGTCATAAAACTCTAGTGTCGTAGATGAGGTTATCTCTTTTTGAACTTCAACTACGACTAAGCCTACTCTAATGACGCTTTTAACAACTCAAGTAAACTCAGAGTTTGAGAGTTAAAGTAAACAAGGAATGATCTGGTAACACAGATACTTAAACAAACTCTCTTCAAATGCACACCTGAAGACTCATTGTACTTTTCGATGCAAGCTGAAATAAAGATTATTTAAGCAGAACACATAAAACAAAATCTGAGACAGTAGATCAGAGCAGCAAAGCTGGCATAAGATTTCCTTTCTCAAATTTCTGATAACAATTACACTTCTGGGACAGCAAGTTTGTAGCAATAACAGGCTTACAGTTTAGCGATCAAACCAGAATACACTTAACACAAATTACACATGAACTGAACAATATCTTGCAGCAAAAAGTAGGCATGCAAGCTTGCTCTTACACTAAGTGAACAAACACTGAATAACAACTTGCAGGCAAAATAGGCTCAACAATTTGCTGTCACAATAACGGTTAAAGAAAAATGGGCAAGGCTGCCCTCATTTATACACAAGCAAAGGAGTAGGGAACCCTAAAATCTCCTTGCTTTTACAACAAGATTTGCGAACATTCAAGCTTTGTTTTTAAAACTAAAACAAGATAACTATCTAACAACCTGTTGAAAGCAAACAAAAGGGAAAGTGCCAACTATTACAACTTGATTCTTTTCTTTCTCACAAAGAATAGATAAGCATGAGACAAGAATAGCAAGAAAACTCGGAAAAACTCGGAAAAAGCATCGAGTTAACTGCTACATTAAATCTACCTTTGGAGATCTTTGCTGTCCTAATAAGATAACTCATCCATTGGTATTTTGGGAAACTATATTCACCAAAAAGTTGGTAACTGCCTCATTGTTAGGAGCATTGATACTATCTAAGGCAATATTCCGCTTTTCCAGGATTTCTTCGCCTTCTGCAATCGAACTTAGAGAATCTTTGACATCTTCAGCTGCTTTATCAAATCTTGCTAATTTTGGCGGCTCTACAACTGGAGTGATGACCTTTCATAAATATATCATCTTGTTACAACATATCCTTTTACCCTGTGTGTGACCCTCTTCTGACATTCCTTTGTCTCTTTTGCAACTTTTATACTTCTGACACTTCTCCTAATTTTTCAATGGAAGAGTATTGTACAACTCTTTTCCAATACTTGTCCTTTTGCTTATACCACACCTTCCACATTCTTCGACTGAGATGATGATGTTTTCTGTCCATGGTGGTATTGAAAGCACTTCTCAACATCGTCCGGCCTGAGGCTGCAAACAACCTGTCAAAAGTTTTCAGGAAATCATGATACAAGACTGGTTTGGTTATGAATTCCATGGGAGAATAATGCATGTTGAAAAACTCGAATTTTGACTGTAAACTTGACTATGTTCGGACAAGTTTTGCACAAAAGCAAAAAATAGCTTACTGATTTTTCTTCTTTAAAAGGTAGATTTTTTCAAAAATAATCTGAGATATGGGTTTTGTGAACAATCTCATTGTGAAGAGACCTAGATTGTTCGATTTCTAAAATATTGATGGCTGATTGAAAAAGTAGAAACCCTAAAATTTTAGGATTTTCTCGGAAAAAATTGAGAGCTGGGTATTGTGTACAATCACGTTTCAGAGAGACCCAGTTGATCAAAATTTGGAAAAACTGAGGGTTTCCCGAAAAAGTGCAGAAAAAACAAGTTCTTGAAAATTTAAATTTTTTCCAAAGTTGTAGAGAATCAAAAACCAAGCTGACCTAGATTGATGGAAATTGAAAAAGATGACTTGAAAAATGATGCCTTGGAAATTTGAAGCATGAAAAAGCGAGCCTCTGAGCAACCTGATCTTGAAAATATGAAGAACTCTGAAAAAGCATGACGTTTTGGCCTCTAAATCTTGATATGAAGAAAAATTATATGTTTCCTCCTCTAGACGCCAACTTGCAAAAGATGTGAATAATGAATGCAAAGGCCTTCTTAAATAGGTTTTGAGGATATAAAAACGCTTTATTCTCCAGCTTTAAAGCTTTGAAGCCAATCTTGAGCCAGAGACATCGAACATAGATGTTGTTTTGAATGATGTACGATGAAATTCGGAAATTTCACTAAGGTATTGAACTTGGGCGCGCTTACTTGGCATACTTAGTCACTTTTTAGTGAATTTCAACTTTCAATTTTGACCTTCCTTGCCTTTTCCTCCATTTGATCTGAAACTACGAGTGACTGAAGAATCTGATGAACTGGCTGAGACATCCACCGGATAGCTTGAAGAATCTTGAAGACAATGATCATTTTTGCAAACTCTAACAGCTAGATTAGGTCCTCCAAAACCCTAGGCGCCCTTGGCTAGCTAGGGCACCCAAAGTTCCCAGACTTAGAATATTTTCGATGATTTTCACAATTTCCAATTTGCTCCTCTGATGAAACTTTTTCTATTGAATTCAAGATTCCAGTTGACTGATTGATTCGATGAACCTGCTGATAGATTCACTACGAAGCCGAAAGGATTCTGAGCAACACTGTCTGGGAAGCACAAACCCTAATTTTGACTTTGAGGTCTTGAAAAGATGGGCGCCCTTGGCTAGCAGGGGCGCCTTTACTGGCAGGTGTTAGTTTTTTACTTTCCATTTTTCAACTTTTTGCTTTCTCCTCGCGTTCATTGCTTCACGGTCGCAACTGCTTGTGTATTGAATGTCGGAGATTGAAAAAGTGGCTAAGGCATGAATGGCTAGGTGCCTTGATTGGGAAGGGGCGCCTAACATCTCCAGTGTTAGGCAAATTTCCTTAGTTTTCAAGATTCTCCAACCTCCTTCCTTCGTTCTTCGTTTCACGAACATCTTTCGCCATTTTCTGATCTGTGCAGTGCTTGGGACCTTGAATCTGACACCTGGCAGTTGAGAATCCTCCATTGGTGACCTCAGAGCTCCTATTTTAGGTTTTGAAAAAGCAAAATAGACCCACTAGAGAAAAATTGATCTTTTGATGATTCTGACTAATCTAGCCTAATGAGGAAGTATTTTAAGCCAATCAAAATTTGTGTGAGCCCTGGAAACAAAAATTCTATTTTTAGAAAATTTTCTATTTTCCATTTGAGAAGAAACTCAGAAAAACCAAGAAAAAGTCTATTTTTAGAAACTTTCCTAAAAGTAGCTGAAAAACTGATATCTGGGTTTTGTAGACAAGGTCGCTCTGAGCAGACCCAAATCGTTAGATTTTGAAAATTTTGAGTTTTTGACCAACATGCGTGACATGCAAAATCCTATTTTTCAACCTTTTTTTGACAGTTTTCAACAAGACTTTTACCATTTCTACAAAATGCCTAAGTGTAGCAAAATTTTAATTTGGGGTACAACACATCAAAAAGCACTTTGGCGCCTAGTTCAACAACTTAAGTTTTTAAAGCGACAAAAACGTTTCTGAAGGCTAATTAGTGGGACGCCCAAGCGAGACATAAGGGGGAGTTAAAATATTTTAATAAACAAAGCAAATGAGAGAAGGGCGTAGCTTTTTGGAGGGAAAGTGTTTTTCAATCTTGGTCGCCCTAATTCTTCATTGGCTCTTCATAACCTCATTTGGAGCCTCATTTTAGTTCATCTCTTAGTTGGTTGCATAATAGGATGTTGTTGGATTTTCTCCAGAGGTCTACTGCTGCATGTTGAGGACGAAAGGCCTCTTCATTTGGGAGCTGGTTTCGGTGGTGAGAGATCCACCCTAGTTAGTTTGGGTGTGATTCCACTTAGGGGTCACTTTGTGCTTCACAGTTTTTTGATTTTTAGTATTTTGGCAAAGGAAAGATGAAGATATTCGAATATTTTTGAGGAGATGATTTTGGGTTTTGGTTTGGTTTGGTATCGATCTCCAGGGTGGTTTTCAGTGGTTTGGAGCTGTTTTCTGGACATTACCATTACCAGGGCAGAAATTGATAAAAGGTTCATAACTCCTATTTAGCTTGAGATTGCGATTTGGGTATTGCTTCATTAGAAGCTCCTCTCCAAGGCGCCCCATTTCATATATTCATATGCATTTATTGATGAAGGGCTGATTTAATAGATCAGACCACCCCTCTAAGGAGGCCGCCCTGTCATGTCCCGAGATTTGAAACACAGTATATAAATATATGTTAACAATTTAACATTATTATAATAATATGATAGTATATATATATGAGAATAAACATATTAAATGAGAAGATATAATATATTAATAATTATTTTAAAGAGAGACAAATATAAAATAATAAACATAAAATGATAAATATAAAATAATACAAAAATTACAAAGTGCAGTCTAAAAACATCATAAATATAATAACCTATATGATTTCATAAACCATAAAAGAAATAATATCCAACATATTAAATAAAAGAGAGATAAAGTAAAATATAAAATATAACATATAAATAATACTAAATAAAAGAAAGATAAATAACACCATTTCAACTCCTAATAGGGACAATTAACAAAATGCAGCAATTAACAAATGCAACGATCAAACTTTAGTAAGGTAAAGCTCTTAACAAAGGGGCACGATCTTATAAAAGGTTGACTATTCTAAAAGATGCCCCCCTTCATGTAACGGTATAAGAAAGATATAAAGGTCAAGAGAAGTTGAAAGAGGCATATAAGGAAATGGAGAGGCTGATTTAGGAATATAAGTATAAAGGGAGAGGAAGTGAATGGGAACAGGAGATATGTGAATAAGGAAATATTAAGGAGGCTCACGTATGGAATAAAAGGACAAAACAGACATACAAAAGTCTGAAGTATAACAGCAGATATGTATATATGTATATATATATTTAAGGAAGCATATATGATACATCACCTAAGAGTAGATTGGTGAGGAATGTGAATAAGGAAATATATGAAGTTTTGAGAAGAAGAATAGAATGCAGATTTGGTGAAGGAAGATAATAGGAATAAATTCTGAAAGGAATCATTTAATAAAAGAATCCAATGAACGTTTTCAGAATATAAGGAATGTTAGCACATATATATATATATATTTCAGAACAGCAAATCCAAGTGCTCTTGGGAGCCATGATCATCATAGCAGAAATATGAAGGAAGGGAATAGAATAAGAAAGAAAAGGCATGGCTGGCTGGAAACAAAGAGGTTCTACAGAACGGTAGCTTGGAGAAATAGGGATATTTGCAGAATTGACCAGCAATAAGGAGATAAGTATTTTATGAATTTAAATAATAAGTTAGATAAATGTTTGTACATTTGAATAATGATGTTGATAAATATATCATGGATTTAAATAATAGTGTAATTAATAATAATTCATACATGATGCTATTTATTTAATGTTAACTATTTTTTATTGATGACATTGGAAATAATAAATCATGCATGCTACTAGTTATCTTATAACATTGCTGATATGTTTTACTCCATTGACATTATTGTATGTAATTACATATATATATATATATATATATAATATGATTATACAATAAAGATTCTTGTAGCAATTATTGAGCCTTATAAGTAATTGTGATTATTTGATAGAAAAATGAATAGATTTATGAATGTCTTTATCCTATGATTGATCAAGAAAAGGAGAAAAAGGATATAGTCTGAACACTAAACCATCATAAAAGGATATCTTCAGAAAATCATGGCAAGAATTATGGTTATCCCAAAAAGGGGACATTACACACCCTCTTGTGGTGATTTCCAGATTTCTCGCCTGCTGTTGTATAGGTCTATTTTTGCCATTGTTGGGGTCTGAAAACGTTGGTCTTTGGCGTTGAGATTGCAAGGGATTTGCTGTACATCACTTTGGTATTGATTGTTGCTAGTTTGGAGACTCTTTGTTGCTAAGTTACCAATTCGTTTTTGGATTCGGGTATGGGTACGAGAATCCGGTACGGGATTCGGTCAAAATTTTTCTCAGGGTTGGGTACGTTAATACAAAAACATATAAAAATCAGAAATATATGCATATTTGCAGCAGTAATTAAGTTCAGAATACACCACCATATTAATAGTCAAATAACATAGCAAAAATACACCACCACTTTATACTCAAAGAGTCAAATGTCATGATATAGATTCTAGAATTATAAATTAAAGTTCAAACTTTAAACATAAAAATGTCAAGTGTTTACAATCAGCCATTAATAATTATTGATCATTGATCAATTTGAATCATATGGGTCATAAAAAAAAGCAGCATCATCAGCATCATTAGATATGCTGATATGCAGGGTGGATGGCACTTCCAAGGATTTGCCATCATCTATACAAACAAGATCAGTCCATTGGATGCTTATAAGAGACTGAGCACATTTCAGATCAATGATTTAATAGCTTATGTTAGGTTTCCCTCTCAATTAACTAAATAAAGAAAACATCAGTTTCTGCATTCACATGATTTCTTTTCCTAAGTACAGACAGTGAAGAAATATACCCCATTGGAGGCCTATGGCCGAGTCCATTGTAGGTTGCGTTGGCTTGAAAGAACAAACAAATACCCAATAGTGTTACAAACAAAACAAAGACTATTTTCATGTTTTAGCAATCTCCAAAGCAGATATTAGAAAGACAGAAAGAAAGGCATTCATATTTACAAGATTAATTTTCTATCCCATATATAGGTTTCAAGGCCTCCACCACGACCCCACTTATTTGGGTTTTTCTCTTGTTATTTTAATATATTTGTGTAATTGATACACTAAAAGGTATGCTTCTAACAGTGCTTGAATTTTTTTTTAAATCATGGTCTAAAAGCCTCAAAACCATACCCACAGAGCACTCATCGTACCCTGGACGTATCTGCAGTATGAAAAACGAATCTTGGATGAATTTGTATCGTATCGAATCTGTATTGTATCTGGGCTCTGCTAGGCACAAATCGGTAACTTAGCTTTGTTGCTGTTTGAGCTCTTTTTCCAGGTCTGATCTGAATATCTTCTAAGTCTGATTTTCTTGTATGAAGTCTGATTTTTTGTTATATTATCAAAAGAGAAATATTCCGAAAGTTTCCTTTTGCAAGCAAGTTCTCTCTTATTTCCGTACTTTATGTTATCTATATCATGCATGCATAAAACAATGAATGCCATTTGAAAACAACAAACAAACATCAGCAAAACAGAAAAACAAAAAAACTAGGGGCAGTCATTACAGTGGTATCAGAGCACAAATCATCTTGCCAGCCAATGGGTAAAACAAATCTATGAGCATTAGTGACCGTGAAAGAAGGTACCATGAGAGACTTAGGAAACATGAAGAGGACTTGTGGGAACGTTGGCCCTTTGAACACTCAGTAACACATTCGGTTGGATCAACTAGTTTAGAGAACATGGGTGATAGGGGTTAAGAAGTTGAGAGACATAATGCTGAACTGGATAGAGTGATGCTTCTTTTAGATGCAGTGGTTAGAGGACACCAAGAAACAAATCAGCGTCTAGCACAGTTGGTTGAGGGATTGAATAGATTGAGAGTGAACAACGAAGGTAACAGAGGCAATAATGTTCAAGGTAATGACATGGGACAGCGTGGAGCAGCCAATCAGCAGATTAGGCCAGCCATGGCTAGGCCTCTTATGCCCGTATTTCCACCTAGAGTTGAGGCACAACCCAATAAGGAGTTGACTTTAGTTGAGATGTAGGACCAAATTAGACAAGATTGGATGGATGTAGGGCCTGGTTTCCAGCATGACATATCACTTAGGGAGTATATGGATTTCAGGATGAAGCATCTGCCCAACAGGGGTAATAGAGAGCAGAACAATGAGCTTCGCAGGAAGGTGGGGAAACTCAATCTTCCTTATTTCGATGGTTCAAGAAAGATTTCAGCGAGAGCTTGTGTCCAAAAGGTGGACACTTACTTCACTCTATATCTATACTAGAGTTAGAGTCAATACAATATGCTTCTATACACTTGGATGGGGTTGCTCATGAGTGGTGGCACCGTGGAATGATTATAATGGGACATGCATAGATTACCTCTTATGCAGAGTTCACAAAGAGATTGATAGAGAGGTTTGACAAAAAGGACCTAGAACTTCATTTTAAGGAGTTGACATAGTTGAAACAATGGGGTACAGTGGATGCATATGTAATGTCCCCATTTTAGCCATTCGCTCTTCTGCAACTGATAGCCTATTTCCGGAAGCCCGTAGGCCAGTCAGGAGCTGAAATTAGGGTTTCCTATTGTATAGTTGGGTTTTGAGGCAATTTTGAGGGCTTGCATGTATGAGTCTCTAATGCATGTCTGGTGGAGTTTTCTGGGTTTTTGGAGAGCTTCGGAAAGGTGCGACATGCATTTCCATTTGAGAACCTTTTCCGGAACTTGCTATTTTTAGCCAGCACATTGGAGTTTCGAGATTCGGATCACAAATTCTTTTTGGGTTTTCAGAGAGCTTCGCAATGATATAACATGCAAAGTGAGTAGAGCAACTTTCCAAAATTTACTATTTTTAGTAAGTTCTATTTTTGGCAGTACTTAGGTTGGTAGCAGTTCAGTGTGCTTTCTACTTCAGGCAGGGCAGTTGAGTATTTCTGGATTTGGCTTTTTGAGGTGCATTTTTCAAATAAATGATTTATTTAAATCATTTAATTATTATAATGTGTTTAGACCCCTTGGCCTAATGTTATAACTTAATGTTGTTCTGAAATGGGGACCTTGAGGGTGGACGCCTCATCAGGAGAATATTCTAATATTTCTAAAGTCAAAATATATGCTCTTGGGAAGTGGATGCCTCTTTTGGAGAAGATTATTGTTTTATCAAAAACTTTATGTCTTCCTTGATTTGGACGCCAACATTGAAGGTGGAGAAAAATGAATTTAAAAATTACAATATTTTCAAGAGAGTGGGGCGTACCTCCTAGAAGTTGTTGGAGACTCACCTAAGAGTCTATAAAAGGAGGCCTTTGCTTGCTCATTTCTTATCAGTTGTTTTATCTTATCGAAATGTTGCTAAATTGTTTGTAGAACCTGGCTAAGGGGAAGCTTAGCTTTTACACCACTCTTTGAGCTTGAAACTATGGCTCCCTAAATGGTCTAATGGAGTGTACTACATTCAGTAGTGCATATTGAGTAATATTGTTTCAGTTTTGATGATTTTGTTGAATTGCAGGTTGCTGGTTTTGTCTATGGCTGAAGCTAACTTTCATTTGCAGCTCATTGCCTGATTTTCTTTTCATTCTGGGTATTGGCTAAAACCATTTCTATGCCCTAGGCGCCCCATTGTGCAAAGTTCGGTGATTTTTAATGAAGAATCTGATTTTATGTTGCAAGGTTGCCCCCTTTGAAGGTTGTTCTTGCCTGGCAAAGGTTTAGAAAATTCATTACGGGGTTGTTGCAGCCGTTCTTAGTCACAACTTGGTCGCCATCACTCTAAGAGTCTGTTGCATTTGGTTTCATGTCATTCGGTGAAGTTTTGGGAAAGTTGTGAGCATTTTAGTGAGTTTATGCTTGCTGGTCTGAGTTTGTGTTTTGCTGGTTATTTATATCAAACTTATAGAAGTTCAGATTTTGGGTTGCATTTTCAGTGTTGCTGAGTGTTTGAAGTTGGAGAAACAATCTTACAGCTGTTGCATTGATTTATCAATTGTAATACTTTGTAATTTGCAGATTGTTGCATTGTAAGGCTGCAAATAGTAGTACTATTTCAGTCATTTATTCTCTGCAATTACTTAGTTTTCTTTAAGAGCAAACATTAACAATCTTTGGACAGTTTATCGCCAGAGAAGGAAAATGAATAAGCACACTTAATCTCTTGGATGGTTTACCGCCAAGAAGGGGAATAAACAATTTATATCTTTCTTTCACCCACTGAATAAGAAGATGCCTGCTGATAGCAGAAGTTTGTTATTTCATTGTAATAGTTCCCACTGAATAAGTGGTCGAGCCTTCTTTCTTTCAGTTACTCTTTCGCTCCCGCTGAATAAGTGGTTGAGCTTTCATTTCAGCATTGTACTTTCATTTGAGCACTAATGATCTCCGACGCCATATGATTGCACCTCACCCACCTCGGGTCTTGAATGCACATTCTTGGTGTTGGGTTACTTTCCAACATTGTAATCTTTCAGTTGCTATTGATGATCCACGGTGCCATATGACAACACCTTTTCCATCTTGGGATTGAGTGTGCATTCTTGGCGTAGAGTTACTTTCCAGCAGTTGATTTGGATTTGGGCTAACCATAATGGGTGCTTGTTGTACTGAATTGTTCATTAAAAAATTCGAAAAAATTGGTTGGCTCATTACAACATATGCTGCTGATTTTCAAAGATTATTAGTTTTAGTGACCGATATTTCCAAGAGGAGGCTTGTGGTGCTCTTCATTGATGGTTTATCCGATCCTCTCAGGGGTTGGATCAAGGTTTTTAACCCACCTTCACTTCAGGAAGCAATTAAGAAAGCAAGAGACATGGAAACTTCCACCTCCAAGAGTAAAATTCAGATCAAAGGATTTATGCATAAGAAGGATAAGGACGAAAAACATATCACAAGGTAGCCCAAACAGCCAAGAAAACATGTTACTAGGATCGATAGTGAGACACTAAATGACCTAAGGAAGAAAGGTTTATGCTTCATGTGCAAGGAACTTTGGTCTCAAGGATATAAGTGTACTACAAAAGGGAAGGTACACCAAATAGAGTACTATTTTGCTGAGGGAAGTGCATCAGAAAAATCAGACCAGCAATCTAATTCAAAAGATAGTGATGAGGAAAAGACCCTAGAAGAGGTTGGAAAGGAAGAGGACAAAGATGGGGAGCTTGCACAACTCCATAGTTTTCAAAAGAATGAGTCTCTTCGCATTAGAGGAGTACTTAAGGGGCAACGAATGATCGCATTGATTGACACAGGAGCCACACACAATTTTATTGATGAGGGACTGGTTGTTAGTAGATTCCTTCAAACACAGGACGTGAGTGGTTTTCGAGTGATGATAGGAGATGGATTTACAATCAATTGCACTAAAATGGTCCCACAGTTGAGCTTGCAGTTGGGGAACTATGAAGTCAAGGATGACTTCTACATGGTTAGTATTGGTGACACTGATGCAATGATGGGGATACAGTGGCTTCATTACTTGGTGAGATCACTCTTAATTTTCAGACCATAGAGTTGAAATTTAAATCAGAGGGAAGAAATGTGGTCTTGAGGGGCATGTCAAATGGGGGACCTCGTGTGGTATCTTTCAAACGTATGGAGAGACTTTTTAGACATGATCAGATTGAGTGGGTAGAGGAGTGTGTAATTATGCCTACAGTTACAGAAGAGGTTAAGATGTCTTATCCACCTGACATATAGGAGCTGATTTCCAAAAGAAGCAAGGTATTTAGTAGCATTCCTCTAGGTAGGCCTCTTGATAGAGGCATTGGGCATGTGATAGGGCTAGAGGAGGGAGCCAAACCTGTAGTTACTACCCCCTAAAGGCATCCTAAGAGACTTAAGGATGAGATTGAGAAAACCATTCAAGAGTTTTTGGAGATGGGGCACATAAGGCCAAGCAAGAGTCCGTTTGCTTCTTTGGCTGTGTTGGTGAAGAAGAAGGATGGAACTATGTGCATGTGTGTGGATTATAGAGCATTGAATAAGAAGACAATTAAGAATAGGTACCCCATATCACGCATTGATGAGCTGCATGGAGCAGTCTATTTCTCCAAAAATAGACTTGAGATCAGGATATCATTAGATTAGAGTCAGAGAGGAGGACGTGGAGAAAACTGCATTCAAATGTCACTTTGGCCACTTTGAGTTTCTTGTCATGCCTTTCGGTTTGATGAATGCACCAGCTACTTTCCAGTCATGCATGAATAGGGTGTTCAACAAATAGTTACGTAAGTTTGTATTGATCTTTTTTGATGACATCCTTATTTATAGTAGATTATGGGAAGAGCATTTGAGGCACTTGGATGAGGTGTTGGGTATTCTTGAGAGTGTCTCTTTTTGCAAAAGAGTCCAAGTGTGAGTTTGGGATGACTGAGTTGTTGTATTTAGGGCATATTATCAGCGCGAATGGTGTTTGTGTTGATTTTGACAAAGTTAAAGCAATACTTGATTGGCTTCCACCCACTAATCTAACTCAGCTTAAGGGATTTTTTGGTTTGTGTGGGTTCTATAGAAAGTTTGTCAAGGGGTTTTCACAGGTTGCTACCCCACTTACTGATTTGACTAAGAAGGGGGGGTTTCTCATGGTCTGAATCAGCATAGAAATATTTTGATCAGTTTAAGAACTTGATGAGGTCATGTCCTGTTTTGGCAATTCTTGTCTTCTCTAAACCCTTTGAGCTCGAATGTGATGCTTCGGGAGAGGGTATTGGGGCTATCCTTTTGCAAAATAAGCATCCAATTGCATATGAGAGTAGAAAGTTGAGAGGAAGTGAGAAAGGGTATTCTATTTATGATAAAGGGATGTTAGCCATAATGCATGCTTTGGCTAAGTACAGGTAGTATCTTGTTGGGGGCAGATTTATTGTTAAAACTGATCATAATAGTCTGAAATATTTCCTAAATCAAAAGGATTTGAGTGAAAGACAGCAGAAGTGGGTTAGCAAACTCCAAGTATATGATTTTGACATTGAATATGTCAAAGGGAAACAAAATGTGGTGGTTGATGCACTGTCTAGGAGACCCCATTTGTGTGGTTTTTCTGAGATAGTAGCAGATTGGAAGGAGAGTATACAAGCTGATTATGCAAAAAATAACCTTACCAACAACATTCTAGATGGTACATTGCATGATGATAAATATAGTGTAAGGGATGGTTTGATTGAAATGCGCTAGTAAATTTTTTTCTTGAATTACACAACACAACCAACACTTACGCCAAATGGATTAGCGTTAGCTTAAAAAATGAATAAACTGAAATTGCACTCAACGCCAAGAATGTGCACACAAGATCCTTGAAAGGCGAGGTGCTAACATATGGCGGAGGAACTAAGCTACCAACTGAAAATTGAATTACAATTAAATGCTGATAGGCGGTGAACCAGCGATGAGAATTTCCACGCTAGCACTTGAACAGTGGGGGGAAAACATTACAATACAAAACTAATTCATCCGCTGCAGCGGGCATCCACTTAGAGTGGGGATTCACCATTTTTCAGTGGGTACAAAAGATAGATTAACAAGTTCTTTTCCACACTGGCGGTAAACCATCCAGGGGTTACAATGTTGTAATTGAAACACAATAAATGCTGAAATAAGAATGACTGGACAGTACTACTGTTACTAGCATTTACAATGATCTTATTACAATGAATATCATTAGAAATCTGCTCCAAAACAGTTGCAATAACTTTACTATATTTCTTATTACAATGATGAATTGAAAAGCCAAAGGAATATAGCAAGGGAAAGACCATACCAGGTCTGATTTTTAAACTAGCAAACTGTGATTCTCAACCAGCAGCTATGCAAACTTTCAAATGTTAATAACTCCCACAAATCTTCACCTAACTTCAATGAGACAACAACTGATCATCATTAAATTTGTCATATCTTCACACAAAGAGCTTCTATCTCCTTCAAAAGGACTGCACATTAAGTTAGCAGCATAGATGCCAAAGAGAGATTGCACGAAATGGAAAGAAATAAGTCTGATATAAACTTCCAACAAACTCTAGTTCAGACCAGCAAGAATACTTTCACCAATTTGCTTCTATCTTCATCCAAAATGCTCCAATCACTTCCAAATTGAGTGCACATGAACTAGAAGCTTAAACACCCATGAAATATAGCATAACTTGGAAAGTGCTAAATCTGATATAAATTTCCAGTGAACCAAATACAGACCAGCAAGCATTACAACAACCAATATCACAAACTCCCACAATACTCTCCAGAACTGAAACACAATGCCTCCTAAAGGCAAGGCGACCAAATAACATGAATTAAGCAATACAAAGCAGCAACAAATGAAAAGCTCGAATTCCAATGCAGCTATGGAGATGGTACGGCCCTAGGATTGAACTAAAACAACAGAAAGCCAAACTAAACAACAGAAAGCCAAACTAAACATTGAACTGCAAAGGATTGAACTGCTACTAGACAGATACTGCCAAAAGATAGACTTGCTAAAAATAACGAACTGCTATAAATAGTAAGTCTGCACAATAACCTCAGAACGCCAACTGAGCAGTATCTGAAAGAGGAAATCCTAATTTTTTGCCTCAGCTTAGCCTACGGATTTCCGGAAATAGGCTAAATCCAAATGAAGAGCGTAGGGCCAAAATGGGGACATTACATTGATATTCTACAAGGAGAGGTTATTGTTGGTTCCTGAATCAAAGTTGAAAGAGCAGATTTTTAAGACCTTTCATGACATTCCAATGGCTGGACATTCGGGGTTTTATGAGACTTATAGGCAGATCCGTAAGAGATTCTCATGGAAGGGGATGAAGGAGGATATTACCAAGTATGTTCGTGAGTGTCAAGTGTGTCAACAAAACAAAAACGAGCATACTTACCCTCCTAGTCTACTATAACCTTTGCCCATTCCTACTCAGAAGTGGGAAAGTATTTTGATGGACTTCATCACAAGGCTTCCCAAGGTGCAAGGGAAGGATTGTATCTATGTTGTGGTAGACCGTTTGACCAAATTTGCTTACTTTTTTGCTATATCAGCGGGTTAGACAACGTTACAGGTGGCAGATTTGTTTTTTAAGGAAGTGTTTAGACTACATGGGGCACCAAAGAACATCATTAGTGACAGGGACAGCAAGTTCATGAGCTTGTTTTGGCAGGAGTTGTTTAAGTCATGTGGTACCGAGTTAACTCCTAGCATTAGTTACCAGCCCCAAACTGATGGTCAGACTGAGATAGTCAACAAATGGGTGGAAGGTTACCTTTGAAACTATGTTTCAAGACAGCAAAAGGTGTGGGTAAGATGGTTGCACTTGGGGGAGTTTTGTTACAACTCCACATTTCACATGTCTATGAGGATGTCACCTTTCATGGCCTTGTACGGTTATGAAGCTCCTAGCTTCATTGATTTGCTATTTGGTGATTGTAGGGTGCCTAGAGCTAAGGACTTCTTGCAGGAGGGTCTGGACATTATGAGGTCATTGAGAGAAAACATTCAACATGCACAAAATCAGCAGAAGTTGTATGCTGATCAACATCGTATAGAGTGAGAGTTTGAGGTGCGTGGCATGGTTTATGTGAGATTGCAACCATATAGACAGTCCACCCTCAAGAAGAGTGGGGCAGAGAAGCTGAAACCTTGTTTTTGTTGTTTGTTTACAGTCACCAGGAGAGTTGGGGAGGTGGCTTATGAGCTTGAGTTACTAGAGGGGAAGGTGCACAATGTTTTTCATTTGTCATGCCTCAAGAAGGCGCTTGGACATAATGTGACTCCTTCAGTAGTATTGTCCCCATTGGATGAGGAGGGCAAGTTGGTGCTTGCTTTAGAGGCAGTGATTGATTTCAGAGAGTGGACAGTTAGGAGGAGAGTTATTATAGAGTTCTTGGTTAAATGGCAGGATTTACTAGTTGAGGATGCTACTTGGGAGAGTGAGCAGATTTTACAACATTTTGCATTGCGATTGCTTGAGGACAAGCAATCTTAGGGAGGGAGGACTGTAATGTCCCCTCCTCGCCTCTGAGTAGTGGAGTTGTCCATTAGCCTATTCCAGAGTTTTTGTAGGCTAAGTGGAGTTTGGTAAGGGAACTCAGTGCCAGTTTCTTTCTGTGGAGTTTTTTTAGTGTTTCGGGCAGGACTTTCTATTTTTAGTAGGAGCCAATTCCGTCACTTATTGTTTGTAGTAAGTTGCTTTGCTAATCAGTTTTGTGCCAGTTTGGGTTTTTAGTGTATTTACTATTTTTAGCAGTTGCTAAAAATAGTAAGTCTATTTCTGGTAACTGGCCCTGGCCAGGCTACATCAACAGTGTCCCTTCTAGTTTGGGCATTGGGTTTTGCTAAGGTTTGATATATTTAATATTTGCATTCCTCACTTAAGACATTTTTATAAAGTTACTTTATACTTAAGTTGAGGGGTCAAAGGGTCATCAAAAAACACCTTGGCGCCTAGTTCAACAACTTAAGTTGTTTTTAAAGCAACAAAAGTGTTTCTGAAGGCTAATTAGTGGGACGCCCAAGGGAGACATAAGGGGGAGTTAAAATATTTTAATTAAAAAAGCGAATGAGAGAAGGGCGTAGCTTTTTGGAGAGAAAGTGTTTTTCAAACTTGGTCGCCCTAATTCTTCATTGACTCTTTATACCCTCATTTGGATCCTCATTTTAGTTCATCTCTCAGTTGGTTGCATGACAGGATGCTGTTGGATTTTCTCCAGAGGTCTACTACTGCATGTTGAGGACGAAAAGCCTCTTCATTTGGGAGTTGGTTTCGGTGGTGAGAGATCCACCCTAGTCAGTTTGGGTGTGATTCCACTCAGGGGTCACTTTGTGCTTCACAGTTTTTTGATTTTTAGTATTTTGGCAAAGGAAAGATAAAGATATTCGAATATTTTTGAGGAGATGATTTTGGGTTTTGGTTGTGGAAGCTTGGCTTCGTTTTGGTTTGGTTTGGTATCGATCTCCAGGGTGGTTTTCAGAGGTTTGGAGCTGTTTTCTGAGTTTTTTGGACATTACCATTACCAGGGCAGAAATTGATAAAAGGTTCATAACTCCTGTTTGGCTTGAGATTGCGATTTGGGTATTGCTTCATTAGAAGCTCCTCTCCAAGGCCCCCCATTTCATATATTCATATGCATTTGTTGACGAAGGGCTGATTTAGTAGAGCAGACCGCCCCTCTAAGGAGGCCGCCCTCTTGTGGTGATATCCATATTTCTAGCCTGCTGTTGTATAGTCTTTTTCTGCCTTCGTTGGGGTCTGAAAACGTTGGTCTTTGGCATTGAGATTCCAAGGGATTTTTTGTATATCACTTTGGTATTGATTGTTGCTAGTTTGGAGACTCTTTGTTGCTGTTTGAGCTCTTTTTCCAGGTCTGATTTGAATATCTTCTAAGTCTGAAGTCTGATTTTCTGTTACATTATCAAAATAAATATATTCTGAAAGTCTCCTTTTGCAAGCAAGTTCTCTCTTATTTCTGTACTTTATGTTATCTATATCATGCATGCATAAAACAATAAATGGCATTTGAAAACAACTAACAAACTTCAGCAAAACATCTCAATCACCAAAACAGAAAAACAAAAAAATCAGGGGCACTCATTATAGTATGGAAAGTGCCCATTGAAGTGTAATCTTGGGTTGGGAAGGAGCCATACTAGAAGATGGGAAAGGGGAAGAAAACACATTATATAATGAAAGAGAAGGAATTGCAACATTAATAGTACTTTGTACAAGGAGAGAAGTAGGAACATAAAGAGCTAGGGAATAGGGGAAACAAAGATATTGATAAGAAAAGACACAAGAGAAGAGGAAGTATATATAAGGAAAGAACTTAAAATCACTTGTGTAGTAGAAGAGGAAGTATTTACAAGAAGCGAACTTAAAATGATAGTTGGAAAGCTCGGCTCGGAAAAAAACTCCCCAAGCCCAAAATTGGAGAGTCAACAAAAACTCGGAGAAAACTCGGCAAAAAACTCGGGAATTTATTAAATTTCTTAAATTTCATTAGAAACACATTTTTTTTGCAAAATTCAATGACAAGATGAATCTAATGAGTCCATAAATGAGTACAAAGGTGTTTTCTATTAATTTTGATTGACTTTAATGCAAATTGATTACAAAATCGCATTCTCATGCGGAATCCTAATGGCTAAAAGCCTGAAAGTCTGATACATGAAAACAGTAAAACTAGAACTAGAAGCAAATACTAAATAGTAACTAAATACAACATTTTAGACTTTCCTCTTCCCTAGTCTAGCAGCAGCTAGGGAAGGGGTGGGTCCTCTAGTCCTGCCGTGTGTGTGGTGGCAGTGGCGGTGCTACTGCAACTGGCTCCTCGACTGGCATGGAAGGTTGTGGCTCAAGCTCGACCACCATCCTGGAAGTATCTGGCTCTGGCAATGACTCATCCACATCCTCATGAATGTCCTCGAACCCTACATCTCCTGATGCACCCACATCCTCCATTGCCTGTCTCTCGAAGTCAAGGATCTCGTCCGTGGTAAACAATGGAGGCTGTTCATTTCGCCCTATCCAATCACTGTAAGGATCTCTCTCATCTAAATCAATAGGATCCAGTGATTTTTCTTCTACTCTCTTTGTGTGCAACCGAAGGTTGTATTGCACAAAGACAAGGTCATTGAGGCGTTTTTGTGCTAACTTGTTCCTCTTCTTCGCGTGAATGGCCTCAAACAAGCTCCAATTGCGCTCACAACTGGATGCACTAGAAGGTTGACATAGTATGCAGAGGGCAATTCTTTGTAAATGTAGGGTATTTCCACCCCAAGTTTTCCACCAAACCTCTGCAAAATAAATAAATATTGAAGAGTTAGAAAACAAAGTCAAAGACTCAAAAGTCAAAACACATTTTATCAAATTATAAGATGCATGTGAAATAAACTTAAAAGTTAAAGACTCCCAATTTTATACCTGGTGGCTTAGTGGTTCTTCCTCTAATAGCTATCTTCGAAGAAAAGAGATTGCCCCTTGCTTTCCTGTAGATATCCAACTTGCTGACAATGAGGTCTCTCACTGCAACCGTGGATTCCATCATTTGAATGCATGTTATGAGCCCTTCCATAACCTCTCCATTAGGATCAAAGAAGCTCTTTGAGAAGAGATAATTAGGGTTGAGGAAGTACCCTGCTGCATAGATGGGTTGGTGGAGTTGATTGTTCTGCCTCCTATCAACAATCTCCCATATGGGATCAAATTTGAGGCTGTCCCCCATGTAATAACTTTTGATAGCCTCCTTGGCCCTATCCATGGCCTCATAAATATATCCCATTGGGTTTTGATCCCCATCTACCAAGCGAAGGACTCTAATCAAGGGCTCCGACACCTAGATTAAAATACAAAAAGATCAAAGTTAGAAATTTATAATGAAAGGGTTAAAGTTAAATTAAAAAACAATATTTATATTCAACTTGAGTTTAAAATTAAAATCAAAGTTTTGAAGTTACCTTCACAATTTCTGTAGCTCTTTGTGCAAACAAGGTGTCGGAGACTATTGCTGAAACTCTCTCCTTTGGGCTTCTTTGAATATGTGGAGTCATTCCATGCTTGACTCACGAACATTTGTTTTAAAGAGCCCAAAGAATCCAAAATACTTTGCAACGTTAAGAAAATCGTTGCAAACCTTGTGGCACCCGATCTCACCAACTCTTTCCCTCGCGTATGTAGTCTCATCAAATTAAGTACCTGTTGTGACCTTATCACACATCGCCCCATTACAAATGGGGACCCAAGTAGTTTGCTTTCTGGGGTTTTGCCGTTGCACTTTAGTTTCATTTGATCTCTGTTTGGGAGTTTAGAGTTCGAGTTTTTGAAGGGTCACCCGAGCCAAGTAAAGAATTTGAGCCCGAATCAGTGCACAAACATCATCAAAATGCTTAGAAGGCTTGGAGGACGAGGATTGCCTATCGTTTGAGTCAATTCTGACACGTCCTACTTTTTTGGGATTTTTCACTTTGGCCCCCTATTTTTTAGGGTCTTTATTTTTGGCACTTTTAGCCTATTTTGGACTTCCTATTTTTTAGGGATTTATTTTTGGAAAGTTACTATTTTTGGAAAGTTTCTATTTTGGGAAGGTTTTTATTTTTGGAAAGTGCCTGGGTCATGGTTTCAACATTGTCATCTTCAGAAAACCCCCAAAAGTGGAAATAAGTGAGAAATTTCAGATGAACCAGATGAAGGCTAGAAAATTGCCTAAGTGTTAATCATGGCATGAACTTGAGACAAGTCAGCCCACCAAGGATGAATCATGGCATGAACAATGGTAAAGTCTGCCCAAGCTTGAATAGGGAATGGCACAAGTATGTGGCAAGTCCGCCCAAGAGGAATGGCATGAACATGGGCAAAGTTTGCCATAGGAAGAAGAGAAGTGGCTTGACACCTTGCCAAGTCCGCCCAAGCTGGAATGTGATATGGCTTGAACATAGGCAAAGTCTGCCCCATCCATATGGCATAACATTAAGCTAAGTCCACCCAACTCAAGAAAACGTGGCATAACACCTTGCCAAGTCCGCCTAGCATATGTAAGATGGCAAAAGCAACGATGAAGTCCGCCTAGTCCATAAAGAGCATGCCTGACACCTTGATAAGTCCGCCTTACCTAAAGAAAATGGAGAAGATTAAGAAATTTTGCCTAAGTCTAGACATTGAAATTTTAAAATGCCAAATGACACACCTAGATACTGAGGAAATTCGCCAAAGACTTAAGAAATTATGGCAAATACATGGCAAAATTGATAGGAGAAAAGGATTCGCCTTAGGCAGAGACAATAAATGACTTGGAAAATTTAATCAAACTCGCCTTAGGATAAAAATAAAATGCCATAATTAAAATAATTAAAATGAAAGGGTTGGAAAATAACACATGAAATGTTATTTTAATTTTTATTTTCCAACACCTAGGAGAAGAAATTTGAATTTCTCCTTTAGACTCAAATTTTGGAAAAAGACAAAAAGACTTCACTGAAGTGGTGCCAGATTTGGAAACTTTCCCTAAAATTGGTGTTGAAGATCAAACTTGCCATTTGAGAGAGGAGTGCAAGCCAAGTTCGAACTAGATTAAAAGGAAACACTTAGATTTTGCTAAATGGGTCGAACTTCTCATCTTTATAATTGGCTTTGCTTCTTATTTCTTAATCATTCCTCTTTCGAAAACGAAGCTGTGAGAAGTAATTTTGTCCAAGGCAAGAAAAGTTTTGAAGAAAGTAATCAAGTTTGAAGCAGAAGGAAGAAAGGCGGACATACCCAAGCAGCACAGTGATCTTTTCCATTTTATTTTTTCTAGAATATCAAGCAGATTTGCATTCTCTACCTTATTCTGGCAATAAACTTCATTTATCTATTGGATAAATTCTTTCATTTCCAGCATGATCATTCACAAAATTTAATTTATCTGTTGGCTGGAATATTTTTCGAAATAGTGGCTCAAGTAATTTGAATTTAAAATTCAGAACTTTAATATTCTCTTTGTGCATTTTTTGCAGATTTATGACAAACAAGGGAGAACCTTCGAGGAAAATACAAATGAAGTTTGCCAGCAAGGGTTCGCAGCTAGAGTCCAAGATCAACTCTAAATGGAAGAACATCGTGGACACCAATCTCGGTCACGTAGATTTTGACGATTTTAAAAAGAGGATGTATGGAAGTGATGGATTCTTGCCCACGCCAATTGCACGACGGATGATGCAGAATGGCATTGTCCAGGCAGTCGGATTTCCGCCAGTGATAGAATGTCCAGAACTCATGGTAGAATGTGTATTGTACTATAATGCACAAGAAAGACAAATTGAAGCACTTGACGGAAGGGTACTGACATACTTGGGAGAGCTGGCTGTGTAGGAAACATTTGGAATTCCAACCTACTACAAAACATCTTACCGAACCAAGGATGATGCACAAAAACTTTATGAAGATCAACAAGACCTTTGTGCATCAAACATAAACAAGTCATGGTTGGTGAAGCCTAGACCCACTGCCAAAAAGATGCCCAAGAAGTTGTTCAAAAATGATTTTAAGGAAGCGTACGAAGATATGGTTTTGTTGCTAAACAGAATGGTGGGCAATCCTCAGGGTGCGCCCTTTGAAGCCTGGATGTATCATTTCATTGATGAAATAACTTTCGGAGTAAAAATGTTCAACTGGTCAAGGATGATCAGTGATAGTCTCCACGAGCAGCTGATAAACTTGGAGAGTACCAAAACCTTCCACATGAGTTCCTATGTTATATATTTGCTTGCTAGAACCTACAGATATGCTGGCCTAATTTGCAAGGGTGTAGTTGGTAATGGCGAAGGAGAATTCAAGTCTTATGATTGCTATCCTTAGTTGTAGTTGAGCGAGAAATCACACTTTAGACAGGTACATGATGCCTTTCTCATGTATATCACCAGAATACTCCAAGGAGGAGCGCATCAGAGACTCACCCGTGAAGCCAAAAGTTTAATCAGCAGATATGGATCCTGGTTTATCCAGTTTCCTAGATTCACATACATTAGAATTCAAGGATTCACAAGCCGCCCTTACAGACTGCCAATTTATCCCACCAATAGAATGGTTCTATTGGAGGTTCTGAGGCAACTAGAGACATATCAAAATATTCAAAGGCCAAAGCAGAAAGCAACTGTCACTTTTCCACTCTTTATTGGAAACATGTTAGAATCCTGTCCATTGACGCAAGCCGCAGAAAGTGCCCGATTGGAAATACAATGGTACCCATTCACTTCCTACAAGTCCAGGGCTGACTTTGATCCACTTCATCATATTGGAACTGTGGATGGGAGGAAATATAAACACAGAGTTGACCTAGAAGACTTTTGGGCAAATGCTGCTGATGAGTATGAAGTAAGGAGAAGACTATGGTCAAGACTGCCGTTGGATATGATCAGGACAACAGAGCTCTTCCGAGTACTTGATCAACTTGAAGATGATGGAGTGTACGTGCAACCGGGCTTTGATGAAAGACGACCACTTCCTCTTGTGAGATGGTCTGAGCTTGAGCTTGGTGACTTAAACTTTTATGAGGCTTGTGTTCAAGTACTCGCGATGGTGGGTAGACCAGCAAGTGCAAAGTTTATGGCAAAGGACTATGCCATTTACATATGACTTGATGGGTGAGGCAGAGTCTTGTTCTTCAAATGCCGGTGCATCTCAGAGAGGTGAACTAACCAAGACTGCCAACCCAAAGAAGAGAAAATAAATGATCGATGACTCTACAAGGCAGAATAAACAGAAGGCAATAGATGAGGTACCTGCTGAGAGGATGCAGAAATCTAAGGCCCTTCATTCAGCCACATCTAGAAATATGGATGAGAAATTGATCATGGAGGAAGAGTCATGGGGACAAGTTAGATTTCCTTCGCCAGTTCTGGAAAAGGATATGGAGCCAGTACAGTTGGAAGATGATGATCATCACTCCCCTACATGCATGGAGATTCTTGAGTCGGATGATGATATGGATATCATGGAAGGAGAATTCCAAGAGGGAATGATTTCCACCCTCAAGGGAATTCAGGAAATCCCATCTGTGCAGGAAATTCAGGATATGCAAGACATTCAGGATAATCAGGGAGATGGAATTGAACAGCTGACAATCCCAAATTGGCTAAAAGAAAGACTGAAAATTAAGGTACCAACAGAGATACCAGAAGAAGATGATACTGCAGACTTCTTGGCGAGGCTAGAACAGGCTACTACAAAGAAGCCAGCCAAGAAATTTTCTACAATACAGAGAGATGAAGCTGGTAACCGTACAATGCAGATTGCAGTACCAATAGTTGAAAAATCACGAGATGAAATTGCCCCAAATGAATATGCCATTACAACCATTGATATTGGCCCAACAACAAAAGGGCAGGAAGTTGAGGACCTAGATAATTTTGTTGCCACCATTAAATCTAGGCTGGAAAAAGAAGTGGCGAAGAAAAGAGAGTATAAAAGGGAGATTGAGCGCCTAAAGGAATACATCCAACATTTAACCAGGCCGCTCAATCAAGGTGACCAATCAACCCCTCCACTTCTAAACTCTTCACAGGAGCCAGTAAGAAATTTTGAAGAAGAGTTGACTACAGCCAAGGAAACCAAGGAATGGATGGCAGGAAAGAAAGAAGAGGCAATGACATTCACAGAAAAGTTGGCATATGTTTATGGGCAAACCTCCTCTCTGCTCTCACAAGTGGTAAACTTAGTAGAAGCATGGGACGGTCTCCAAGACATTCAAAGCAAAATTATCCCATGTCTTTGAGAAATAAAGGGAATTCCGAAGCAAAGATTAATTGATGAGAAGATCATTGCAACAGGAGCTGCATACGATTTCAACAATTGGTATTATGCACTGATTTCACGAGGAGAAGTCTTGGAAAGAGTGAAAGTAGATGGCGCCAAAATTGAAGAACAGGTAAGAGGAATCCAGAATAAAATTTTCCACATGGCTGTGGATGTGCTTGACAAGGACATTGTTCGAGAAAATGACTTACAGTCGGAAAATTTGAAGGATAAAGTTCAAAGGATTTTCTCTACCATTGCCGGGCCAATCCTGAAAGAAAATTTGACTAAGGCATTCAGCTTCTTGACCGTCCGAAACACCTTCTTGCTGCATGAATCAGAATGGGTGATCGCCTTTGCAGAGTGTGCAGATAGTTTGGACTTGTTGGAATACAAAGTTAACACGTTGCCGGACATCACCATTGAGGAAGTCAGCGCGATCGTGTCCAGGTTCATTGAACGTAGTGCTATGGAAGTGGATAAGGACGCAACTCCCAGTGGATGACTTCTCTGTTGTTAACTGATTGTTATTTGGGCAACCCTAATTAGGGTTGTGTTATTTTAAATCTGTGCTGTTAATCTTGAATTGATCTTGGCCATTCATTGTATTTTTGAAGCTCTATAAATACCCCCCTACCCCGCAGCCTCCCCCCTCGCCCCCCCCACTCTCTCATTTCATAATATGATATAGAGGATAGGAGATAGAGAATAGAGAATAAGAGAGAGAGTTCTATGAAATTGTTGCTAAAGACTATTTTGATAATAAAGCTCATAATGCATGAGATGCTTTGAATCCTTTCATTGTCAAATGGTTGCATGGTTGCATATTTCTCTTCCTCGTAGAGTAGATTCAAATTAGAATTTTATTTGAATGTATGTTAAGGGAATGATAGATTGATAGTAAAGATTAGTGAAACTTGGCTCATACTTTCTTTGAATGGATGCTTTTCATTCAATGCGTAAAGTTAGACTGAGCTTTTGATGTGGATGCTTCAATGTTTACTTCGAATAATATTGTTCTATTGATGGTGTTGTTCGTAGTGAAGAGATCTTAAGCACAAATTCCCAGAAGATTGCACTTGCTTTGTGTAGTTGTCGTTTAGCATGGCGAAGCAAAGTATTGTTTTTTTTTTAGTTTCACTCAATCCTTACCGTCTCTTGATTTCGTAGGGATAGTGTAGGATTTCTAAACCCTTACTCCCTTTTCACTTTTTATTATCTAAAATCGGAAAATTTCAAAATAATACAGCATTTAAGTCCTTGCTTTCTAAGTAACTCACTAAAGTAAATCCCTTTGTGTTACCGGCAAATCACAACAACCACAGAGCTTATCCACACCTAACTTACGAAACATTGGAATTGCCGTATGATCTTTCTTGCAATCTTAGCAAACGAGGTAGTTTTTCAGGAGGGGATAGACTGTCTTTGGACACTTTATTCTAGAGTGTTTGGTGTGTCATAAAACACGCATCAACAGTACCCAAGGGTGATTGTAGATAAATTTTGTGATGCTCCTTGCATTATCTACAATCGGTGCCACCCAAACAAGTTTGCCTATGTCCTCCAAAAGAAGGTCAAGGCAATGGGCTGCACAAGGTGACCAAAAGAGTGATGGATGTCTAATCTCAAGCATTCTCCCAGCTGCCACATATGTTGCTGCATTATCCGTGATGACTTGCACCACATTAGCAATCCCCGCCTCCATGACAACTTCTTCCAACAATGTACACAATGTATTTGCAGTTTTTATCTTGTTGGATGCATCCACCGATTTCCAAAACACAACTTCACCTTTGGAAGCAACCAAAAAATTAAGGATGGTGCGGTTTCTCCCATCCATCCACCCATTGGAAAGAATGGTGCAGCCATATTTGTTCCATTTATTCTTTTGTTCTTCCACTACATGCATTGCCCTTTCGGTTGCATTTGTGAGCAACCTGCAAGTACAAAGTAAAATAATTAAATAAGTACAAAATTGTAATTTTTAAACAAAAAATAGCTTGAATTCAACATAAATTAATTTAAATTAAAGAACATAAACTTAGCATAGAATTTAAGTTGACTAACCTCCCACTCAAATCTTTGCGAGAAGGTGGCTTGTAGCTTTTTTCTGCAACTGTCAATGCGGTGACCAAACTGTGCCAATAGGGACTACTCGCCACATTGAATGGTATGTTATTGAAATACCAAAAGTTTGCACATGCCATGTCGGCATGTTGATGCACCTCCTTATTCCACCCTGTAGCCTCCAATGACATCTGTGCTCCTGTTGTGTTTCGTGGCACAAAAAAACTCTGTGGTGTGTGTGAAGATGAAGGTGGTAGTGGCATTGGCACTCTACTCGAAGTAGAGGAAACAGGGTGCCTAGAGGACGGTGTGGCTGTGGCTGTGCCATGAGTGCGAATCCGTGAACCACGAAGAGAGCCCACAATGCCAATATCTACCTCCTCATTTGACTCCATCTCCACTTGCTTGGCCTCGGGCTCCCGACCATGTCCACTAGCTATGGTTGCTGCTATGGCTGCTTTTGCCCTCTCCTTTTGCATTTTTCTTTCCTCGAAAGCTGAAAGTAGGGCAAGCATCTCTCTTCTAATCTCTTCTTTTCCCTTTTCACAAGGCATCACATTGAGCAATGCCTGCAAGATGGTATTTGAGGCTATTTATGCCTCCATTACATAAATTCTTACACTCACTGCAAACAACTGTTCCAGGTACCGGCCCTCTCACAGTATACTTCCATGCAGGGTCTCTAGCTCCTAGAGGACGAATGCCTGGAACCCATGATGGTGTGGGCACCGATGGGGCAGAGCTTGAGGCTGAACCAGAGCCATAAGCCATTTGAAATATGCTAACCAATTTTTTTTGCCACAATTTTACACAACCAACACTTGGCCAACTTGATTAGCGTTAGCGCCAAAACCAAACCTCTATCAAAGCAACTCTAACCAAGAATGCGCCCTAAAACCACTTAAGGAAGAAGGGCGGGCATATGGTCAAAGGATCCCTAGGATCCAATAACTCAACAACTGTAATAAGAATTCAACTGGAAGTATAAATAACTCAACGCCAAGAATGTGCACACAAGATCCTTTGAAAGGCGAGGTGCTAACATATGGCGGAGTACATATTACAAACTGAAAGTAAACTTAGGCGGATAACCAGCCATGAAGATTCAAACTATCTAATTCATCCGCTGCGGCGGACATCCACTTTGGAGTGGGAATTCTCCACTTTTCAGTGGGTACAATGAGAATACAAAGCTTATTCTTCACACTAGCGGTAAACCATCCAGGGGTAATTAATGTTTGCTTTAGAAATTACAAGTAAATGCAGCAATAACAAATGGTTGGATTAGTACTACTAATGCACAACCTTACAATCAAAATAATCTGCAATTTACTAGTATTAGAATGATAGAACAATGCCAATATGTGAAGAATGATTTTCTCAAATTACTAAGCTCTCAAACATTGAAAATGAAGCCAAAATCTGATCTTTTTGAAGTCTGATAATTAAAACCAGCAAATTGAAACTGAAAACCAGCAACCTGGGAATCAATGAAATGCTCATAACTTAGTCAATTTACGTCCGAATTGAGTGAAATCAAGTGCAATGAACCTCTGGAGGATAGGCGCCCATGACAAGATGAAGAAACAGCCTCAAAAATCAATCATTAATTTGATGGCACAATTCCCAAAGCTCTCAAGATGGTACACCCTTAAGAAGGGCGATTTTGCTAGAACAATTCAAAATCTCCAAAATAAAATCTGCAATTCACTAAGAAGGGTCGCCCTAGCCATAGTAATAAAATTCTTAAATGCCCAGAACAAAATAAAATTCATACAAGAAGCTGGAAACAAAATCGACTTTCAGCTGTGTAGAAACCAGCAACTTGAAAACTGAAAAACACATCAAAATTCACCACTTTGAAGCTCTGTCTGCTAGTCTGATTTGAGAAGCAGCCTGAAAACCAACTAGGTGTTATCTTGCAAACACGAAATTGGATGAGAACTACGAGGTCAACATTCCTCGAAGTGCAAATTGAGTAATCAATTCGACAGCATAACTTTAGCATAAACATGAGATACCAAATGCTGGAGCAAAACTACATTTTTAAAGAGAAAGAGATGACTCTTCAAATTTCCCTTATGGTACGCCAAAAGTCACATTTGAGACTTTTCAAATTTCCAAAGTTATTAATTCCTTCTCAAAAAGGCGTCCAACTTCATGGCAATTAAAACTTCATTAAATATTTGATTTTTCCTTTATGAGGGCGTCCTCCTTCAAGTCCACCTTTTAAACACAACTTGAGGTTATCTTCCTAGGCCAAGGGGTCAACAAGGAAACATAACATTAGTTGCCTTTTATTAAATAATTGCCAACAAATACTGCATTTTGAAAGCTGCACCAAAATTACCAACTGCTTCAACAATAATAGAAACATACTGAAGCACTGCCAAAAGGATCACTGCCAAAAATAGTATTTACTATAAATAGTAAACACCCAGAAATGCCTCAAACCTCCAAGCAAGGAAACCCTAATTTTACCTCAACGAGCCTACGGGCCTCCGGAATAGGCTGATGAGCAACTGAGCTAATCACTGATGAGAAGGGGACATTACAGTCCGCCCTCCTCGAAATTGCTTGTCCTCAAGCAACTGTAAAGATGGATGCTGCAAAATATGTTCTCCTTCCCATGTGGCATCTTCAATAGGCAAGTTCCTCCATCTAACCAAGTACTCCTTGATTGTTCTTCTCCTCAAGGAGCGCTCTCTAGTGTCAAGAATCTCTTCTGGAATCAACACCAACTGACCTTCCTCATCCAATGGAGGTAATTCCGAAGTAGCCACCACATTTTGCCCAAGTGCCTTCTTGAGGCGTGACACATGGAAGACGTTATGCACTTTCAGCTGGAAGCTCCAACTCATATGCCACTTCACCAATCCTTTTGGTGACTTTGAAGGGACCATAATAACGTGGCTTCAACTTTTCTGCACCACTCTTCTTAAGGGAAGATTGTCGATAGGGCTGAAGTCTCAAGTAGACCATGTCTCCCACTTCAAAAGATCTCTCAACACGCTGTTGATCAGCGTATAACTTTTGCTGATTTTGAGCTTGTTGTAGATTTTCCTTGAGAGATTTCAAGATGTCTTGGCTCTGTTGAAGCATATCCTTTGCTTGTGGAGCTCTACTATCACCAAACACCAAGTCTACAAAGTTAGGAGCATCATAACCATAAAGAGCCATAAAATGAGATATCTTAATTGACATATGATAGGAAGAGTTGTAGCAATACTCTCCCAAATGAAGCCACTTAATCCAAGCTCTTTGCTGCCCCGAAACATAATTTCTAAGGTAGCCTTCTAGCCACTTGTTGAGAATCTTGGATTGCCCATCTGTTTGTGGATGATAACTAGTGCTTGGAGTAAGCACTGTACCACTCAACCTGAAGATCTCTTGCCAAAAAACACTTAGGAACTTCTGACAATGGTTTTAAGCAACTCATGCAAACGAAAAACTTCTCTAAAGAATAACTCAGCCACTTGTGTTGTTGTAAATGAAGTTGTGACAACATAAAAATGAGCAAATTTTGTTAATCTATCTACCACAACAAAAATGCAATCACGTCTTTGCACCTTAGGCAACCTAGTGATAAAATCCATTGCAATGCTCTCCCATTTTTGATTTGGAATTGGCAAGGGCTGCAACAAACCAGCTGGAAAAAAATGTTCATTTTTATTCTTTTGGCAAATAGAGCATTTTCTTATGTAATTCATGATCTCTTCCTTCATCCCTTTCCAAGCAAACCTTTCTCTAATCTGCTTATAAGTTTTGAATATGCCTTGATGACCAGCAAGAGGAATATCATGAAAAAACTGTAGAATCTTCTTTTTAAGCTTAGATTCATGCACTAAAAAGATCCTACCTTTATAAAGAATTAACCCATCAACCAACTTATACCTTTCATCAACCAAATGACCTTCAAGCAAGCTGGCTGCAAACTGATTTTTAGCATAATCAGCAGCAATTAACTCCTTCCAATCTGCTGATAACTCACAAAGTGACTGCAAATGGGGTCTTCTTGAAAGAGCATCAGCCACTATGTTATTTTTCCCTTTGACATATTCAATGTCAAAGTCATATGCTTGGAGCTTACTTACCCACTTCTGTTGCCTTTCATTCAAATCCTTTTGGCGCATAAAATGTTTAAGATTGTTGTGATCAGTCTTAACAACAAATTTGCTTCTCACCAAATATTGACGAAACTTAGACAAAGCATGCATGATGGCAAGCATCTCTTTGTCATAAATTGAGTAAGTTTTTTCTGCTCCTCTCAACTTCCTGCTTTCGAAGACAATGGGATGTTTGTCTTGCATTAAAACAGCTCCAACACCTTCACCTGAAGCATCACATTGCAATTCAAATGGTTTTGTGAAATCTGGAAGAGCCAATACTGGACATGAACTCATGATGTGCTTAAACTTGTCAAACACTTCTTGTGCCTTGTTTGTCCATAGGAGAGCTCCTTTCTTTGTGAGATCTGTAAGGGGAGCTGCCATATGTGAATAGCCCTTAACAAATCTTCTATAAAAACCACATAAGCCCAAAAATCCCTTCAAAAGAGAAACATTATAGTGCGTATTCAATCTACACACAAAAAAATTGTACAACATATTAGATTTTTAATACAAAAAAATTTAAAAAACAACCTAAATCATTAAAAAATCTCTCTAAATTTGATTTAAATTGATACAAATGTGTTTAAATGAATTATAAATTAACTAATCTAAACATTCTACACAAAAAATGAGCCTAGGTCTGAAAAATTCAAAAAACAGTGAAAAAAATAAGAAAAAATCAACAAAAAATTGTGATGAATCTTGTTTTTTGGATTCTAAATGCAAAAAAAATTGCTTCTTTGTGCTCTATCAAGTTTTTTTTTCAATTTGGAATGAGTATTTTGCAAGAAGAATGAAAGAAAATGATTAATCAAAAAGAAAAAACAAAAACAAAAACCCTACCTATGAATCAAATTTGCCTTGAAAATCTGCACAAAAATGTGTTTGAATCGGCTCTCCTCGATGGCAGATTGCTGGAAATGATGGTTTAGCTCTCCACACAAAGTTTCAGACCTTTTTGGAATGAAATGACATTGAGAAAAGACACTGGAGATAAACTCAGATGCAGTCGAGTTTTTGACTCGTACTCGCGAGTTTTTCAAAAAACTCGGAAAAACACACCCAACTTGACTTGGCGAGTAAACATCAAAAAAACTCGTTTTTGAAAAAGACCCGCAAGTTTTTAAAGACTCGACGAGTACTCAACGAGCCTTCCATCTTTGCTTAAAATCACTTGTGTAGTAGAAGAGGATGCATTTATAAGAAAAGAACTTAAAATCACTTGTGTAGTAGAAGAGGAAGTATTTACAAGAAGAGAACTTAAATTCACTTGTGTAGCAAAAGAGGATGCTTTAGCAGGACTTGAAATCAAGGCTTTTTATCTCGATCTTCATCTTTCTTGCTTTAAGCATCAAGTTTTGGATGATAATCAAGTTTTCTTTCCTTCTTTTCATTCTTATCTTGATCAATATCACCCCAACTCTCACCATGGATTTTTCCCCTTCCTTGATTCTTGGGTGCTTGTTAGCCCTTGAGTTGTTTGTGAATTTTGTTGTGAGAGTCTTTTATGCTTGCTTGCCCTTTTACCACCTTTAGTGGTATTAGATGGGCACATAGCTATAAATTTTGAAGGAGTACTTTTAGGTTGCTCTAGGCACATTGCGACATTAATAGATGCTTGCATTGTTGGAGTATCATGTTTTTTTGTGTGAATAGTCTAGGAGAACCAATACTTTTCTTAGCCTAGATCCTAACTCAATCTTGTGTCTTGGATTAGTGGTACCTGGGTTCTTTAATGCCTTGTTTGGATGTACTCAATTTGTTGCCAGTTTACCCTTATTTTTACAGCAACATGTTGCCTTTGCTAGGTATTAGGCTTGTAATACTAATCTTGAATTGCAGTAGCCATAGGTTGAAAAATTGTAGCTTCATTTTAGGTGATTGACTTAGAGCTCAACTGAGAGGGTATAAAAAATGAATTTGTCTTGGTGACATGATCATCCTCTGTTTTGTCTGAGTTAAGGGTGTATAAAGAATGAAAGGTCATATCAATCACATGTGCTACAACACCAACGCTAAGAACACAAAAGGCTAATGGATTGGATGGTATCAAGATACAAAGATATGTTCTCTTCATTGATGAGTGTGCCTTTGCATTGGTAGGTAAAGCTTTTAATTGATCTTGTCCCTAACATTCCATTGCCAAATGAGACATTATATAGGCAACTGTTTCTTGAGAATAATGAGATCAAGCAACAAATCAAATAGCTATTCTAAAAGTGCTACAATTGGGCAAGTGTCACCTTGTAGAAGTCCAATTGTACTCACTATAAAGAAGGATGGAGTGAGGCAATTGTGTATTGACTGTTTAGAGGAGTGATTTTTTTTTTCATAAAATTGATAGAAATTAGGGTATCTTAGGTTCTTGTTGAGCCCATAAACATTTGAAAGGTTGCCATTGAGTCCAAGGAGGGATCATTTGAATGATTGGTTATACCCTTTGGTTTGACCAACACATTTGCCACATTCATGTTGATGATGAAGATGTGCTTAGGCCTTTCACAAATTATTTTGTATTAATTGATTTAGATGACATCCTCATCTTGAATAAGACATGAGAAGGGGACTTGCAACATGTTGTACTTTCTTCCATCCTACACCAACATAACGTGTATTTCAATTTAGAGAAGTGTTCTTTTAGCAGTGGAGCGAATCTAGTAGCTCAGTTGCATTGTTGACAAAGATGGATTAGAGATTGGTTTTCCTTGAGGACTTCCAAAATCCTATAACTTCTTGGGTCTAGCCAATTTCTATTGGAGGTTTGTGCTTGGATTCTCTTACATTGCATGGCCTCAAAATTGGCAACAAAGGGAAGGACCTCAATTGTACATTAGAGATCCTAACTTCTTTGACACAAACCATGGACTAACAGGTTCATTGATACTTAGAGAATGGGCTTTCATGCTATATGGGAGACATCTATATTCCTATTGAGGATCATTGCAAGTTGATCCAATAAGCTCTGAAATGGTAACTGATTATCGTTATTCGTTATTAAACAAGGAGAGGAATACTCCTTTAATAATAGTTTACATGATGATGTTTCGAAAAAGAAACAGTCGTGAACATAAACAATAAATTGAAAATTGCTAAAACTAACTAAATCAAACTAAGTTAATTGAAAGGAAACTAGCAACTAACTAACAACTAAGATGACCATTAAATATTACAATAATACTTTGATAAGCTCACTATTGTTGGGTGGCAAGTCACTTTGGAATAGAGAAGATAGTGGCAGATTTGTATAAGTAATATTGTTGGCCAAAATTATGTCATGATGTTGTTGTATTCATCAAATATTTCAAAATCTATGCCATTGTAAGGCCAACCCCAACCAATGTAGAATGGGGCATGTCCAAATGCTTGCCAATTTGTGACAAGCCTTGTAGTCTATTTCCATGAATTCAATGTTTGGTTTCCTTATGATCAAACATGGTCATGATTTTGTAGATGTTGTGGTTGACAGGTTTTTCAGATGATAGTTCTAATGCCTTGCAAAAAAAGGTATTTCTAGATTATATTGCCATTTTTTTTGAAATCATATGGCTCCATTTCGGCTTACCACTGATCATTGTGTCAAACATGGACAATAGGTTTCTCAACTATTTTTGGCCTTTGTTGTGCTCTGTGATGGACGCTATTGTACAACTATTGAAATGATCATGTGCACCCTTTTCATAATAATTTTTTACCCCATTTTGGACATTTGGTATGTTGTTGGTCTTGTTTTTGTGATCTTGATGTGTTCAAAGCCAAACAAATGTTGTGAAATCCCTCCATTTTCATTAAAATATTGGTACAAATTGAGAACAAGGGAAAATATAGTTTTAGGCTTGAAAAGCCAAACCATACAAGTTCCACAATCTCTTGTAGGTGCTTAAAATGCTTGCAAGTCAAGTTTGTTCAATTTCGATGAAAAGTCATAAGTGAAATGGGTTTTCATTTTGTGTCTGCTACTGCAATAAGGTTTTAGAAAAGGGAAGCCAGGTTCAAAGTGTCAAAAGGTCTTGCAGATTTGTAAGAACACCCCTTATATTTTTTTTTTGAGATGACTAATGTAATAAGTTGCACCATAAACATCACAATACCAAACTCAAACTGACAAAACATTATCACAGTGCTGCTATGATTATCAAATGAGACACATGATAAATTAACACTGTTATTTGGCATATGAAATTACATTACATTGCACATGGAGCAAGGGTGATCATATTCATGATAAAGGACTCATTACATATAACAACCAAGCATGAAAATGGTGAAACAACTAACTCAAAAAGGTAAAATCAGAATGTTGCTGTCTGTATAAGGACAATTACAGAGTCCCTGTAGCTCCACCTTCATTATACTTCATCAGAGATAACAGCTGGTGACTTCCCTCACTCATGGCATGCTACTAGACAGTCCATACACCACCCAGCATCAAAAAGAAGACTCCTAACAAGGCTGCTGATGACTGTAACCTGTTACTGTGCGCTTAAAGGGACTGAAATTCAGTGACCCGTCACCTTTGAGTCAATGGTAAACAATGGAACTGTCCTCACACAAGTCTGAATCACCAATAACACATTGAAACCAACCTCCAACAATCATCTGCAAGCCTCCAGACCAAGTGAATTAATGCATTTGCTGATCTCTTAATGAACTATCCTCCTCACACAGGGCGCTGGCTGCAACAGGGACGATTTGTGAAATAAATCATAATAATTTTCTGAGCAATTCCAAATGTCTTTAGACCCTTGGAAACTCAAGGCAACTTAGGCGCCACCTTGGGAATGATTCTCAGTCATGGAGATAGCCATAAGAGGACCCAGCACTCTGAAAACTCCCAAAATACCTGCACGGCCTGCCAGGAAGGGGGTGATTTCAATATAAAATAATTTTTTGCCTTTAAGCTTCAAATAACCCTACTAGAGGGGTCGCCCAACACTGGAAAACTTAATGAAAAGGTACTTAAAACTCAAAAATCCCTCAATAAACCTAGGAGTCCAAAATGAAGGGGTATGGGCTGCTTCAGTCACCAAAAAAGATCCACCAACCTCACCACAAAAATTACTGAAAATAAACACCAAGAAGAAAACCCAAACTGCAATCAAAAGACCATATAAATTTTCATTTTTTGAAATCCGGAATACCAAAAACTCCTTGAAAATCGATGCGTTTCCTTTGTGAAAATACCTAGCTAGCTAGGATGGATCTTGCACCATTGAAACTAGAGTAGATTGATGAGGGTTTTCGTCCTCAATCAACTCTTGGAAAAACTCAACGTTCCGCAACATTTGGTTATGTGTGCGATTTTGAATAATAGAAATGAGAGCTGAAAACCCCAATATATAGAGTTTGGAGGGAAAAAAGGCTCATTTAAAAAAATTCAAATATTTTATTTTTCCCTTAAAGGCCCATTTTAATTTTAAAACATTTTAAGTCACCAAGCACATTTCCCTAGGCGTCCAACTTGGGGAAGTAACTCTTTTTTTAACTTTATAATATTTAACACTAAAGTAATATTTATACATTACTTTATGACTTTAGTGTAAATATTAAAATATTTCCAACCACCTTATGAAAAACATCAATGAGGCATCCAAAATGGAAATTGATCACACCAAGAATCTATTGATGATGAGGGAAGATGCTAGGTGCCAAAACGAACACTTACTAAAAATAATAGCGTTCTCCATGAAATGTGGAGAACAATCCAAATGGCCAAATATGCAACAAAGAACATCACCACCATTGTGAGTACCAATAGAACGCTAACACACCATTGGACACTAAAAAAAGCCACCACTGAGCTCTCCAAGAACTTTGGAGTCCCCTAACCACCTCCAATTAGCTTACAAGAACTCTGGAATAGGCTAACTAACGCAACAGCTGACTAGGCTTGAGAAGGGGACATTACAAGATTCATCAAAATGGCATAAGTCATGCTTCATGTACCTATTTGGTGTTTAAGCATGTCAATATGGCTTAAAATTTAAAAAAGACATTAAAAAATAAAAATAAAGAATGTTAAAAAAATAATTAAAAAAGCAAAAATATTAATAAAAAAGAAAAAGACAAAAGAAAAAATAAAAAACTAAACTAAAAAGAGTTAAAAAAATTTTGGAAGTAAAAATTTCATGCCAAGATAGTGCTTGGTGGGCACAAATGCCCCAGCCTAAAGGGCCAAACAACGCTTTTGGTCTACTTGGTGTGCCAAGGCCCTAATTGTTAGTGTTTGGTAGCTTCGGGAGATATTTTTCTTTTAATAAAATGATTTCCAAGGCAGGTTGGCCTTGATGTGCCAATAATATTTTATATCTTGTATTTTCTAGAGGGGCCGACCTAGTGAAGAGGTCGCCTATCTTTGTATATAAGGGAGGTGATTATATCTCATTTGTACATCACAATCATTCACTCCATTCTCACATCCTAGCAGCAGTTCGCACTTCTTTAGCAGCAGATCCGATTCTTGGCAGAAGGTTTATTATTTGCTCAAGGAGAAGCAACATACATTTTGTATAAGTCTTGGCCAAATTCAAGGTCCTGATCTGTATGCAGAATTCTTCACTTTTATCTGATATATAAGAGATTATTTGCTGGGTTTTTCTCCCTCGAGTAGGAGGGTTTTCTCAGGGTAAAATGTGCTGTTCATTGTCTATGTGTTGCATTTTCTGATTGCTTACATTTCTGATCTAAAACTAACACTAATATCTTCAAACTTTTTCGCTTAAAATAATGTTTTTAAAAACTAAAACAAAAGAACAAAAGCAATAAAAGAATTCCTTCATTCCAAATAGCATTTATTGCACTCTAAGGAGGATATAGGGGCTTTCAAGAAATTGGTTTTTTGCACCATTTTCACCTTTTGGACCTACAAATTTCACAAGATTTTATCATCCAACAAGCAAATAACTTCATTTAAAGGTGATTAATTGCAAATTTTATTGTTGTTTTCAAACTTGGTAACAAAGAAGAGGAAACTTCTTTTTAGACTGTTGGTTTATTAATGTTTTATTGTAGGGGACTTGCTATGTTTTGTTGGCATTAGGTAGCAATGAAACTTCTCGTGTTTGGTTGTTGATGGTAAAATCTTGATATAAAAAGGGGTCAAGTGAGTGATGTTACATATACACCTAGAGCTTTGTTTTGTCTCTCTTGCCAACACATAATCAAGATAACATCATTACATAATCAAGATATACAAAGGGGTCAAGTGAGTGATGTTACATATACACCTAGAGCTTTGTTTTGTCTCTCTTGCCAACACACGATTACTCCCCTTGTAGATTTTGGGAGACACACTTGTTGCCATCCTATTGAAGGAATCCTTCTTTTCTCTTTTGATCCTTGCCACAAGAACTTCTTCACTATTCTCCCCAAATTCTTAATAGTCTTTTTTGATGTTTGGAAATAGGACATGAGGTATATAGGGACTGTGGCTACAACTGATTTCAACATGGTATGTCATCTTGGGGTTAACCATCTTCCTTTTCGTGATTTTAGTTTTGATCTTCAAGACTCCAACTCCTCCTCCCAATATTTTGACCTTCCTACACTTGTAAATAAAGGAACACCTAAATATTTGCTAGAAAGTGCTCCTATTTTGAAACCCAACCAATTTGTAATGAATAATTGATCAACAACTAGCGTATAAAAAAGGAAAATGTTGGATTTTTTGAGATTAATAGTTTTCCTTGATGTTGTGTATTAGTCCAGTGTCTTCTCGATGATCTTAGCTTCTTCACAATCAACCATTTCAAACAATTTCACATCATCAACAAATTGTTGATGTGTGATAGGATCCAAACCCTTGGTAATTGTAATTCCTTTCCATAGTCCCCTATTTGTTGCCATTTTTATGGATCTCCCCAATGCCTTAGCAAGAACGATAAAGAGAAAGGGAGAGAGAGGATCACTTTGTAAATATCCATGCAATTTCCCATTCACAGGTATAGCGTATTTTTGGTTGGATATGCAACTAAATATCCATTCTCTTAGTTGTAGGTAGAAATTCAGTTTTTCTATAATTTTCATCAAGAATCACATTTTACTTTGTCATATGCCTTGCTTACGTCTAGTCTGGCTACACTTCAACTTTGACTTTTCTAGTGAATGGATTGTCTCATAGGAAATTATGATACCATCTGCTAATGATCTTTCAAGAATGAAACGTGTTTGCTCTTTTGATATAATGTTAGGGAGAAGGTCCTTTAGTTGATTTGTTATAACCTTTTATATTGTGTTGCACAATGATATTGGTTTGAAATCGTAGAAAGAGGATGGGGATTGACTTTTTGGTATGATTTCTATGAAGTTTTCTTTAAAATCTCTCAAAATATTCTTGGATTCTCTCGAGTCTTCAACCACCAGCTGAATGCCATCTTCCACAAAATCCTAGCATTCCTTAAAGAAGCCTATTGGAAAATATATATGACATTGTATTCCCAAAAGAAGCTTATCTATTGTCTTGGACCAATAATGGGGTTTTATAAGCAATTGCTTCTTGGCATCGTTGGGAAACCTTGCAACCATCAGATTAGATTTGGCTTTGAGAATTTGACGGTGCATGTTTGTTGAGACATTGGGAAATAAGAAAAATGCTTGAAACAACATCAAAACACAAAATATGTGAGAATGAGATGAGCCACCAATGCTGTGGGGCATTCTTATTGATCAAATTGTAAGGTTGGTTTGATTTGTTGCTTGTAGTGAAGGATTCATTACAATCTTGGCAACTTTTAGGGGTTCTTTCTCTTGCAGAGAGGAGGAATCTAAAAATTTATCCATTTTCACAAAGTCACCACCAAAACTCAAAAAATTCAAAATTTATAGAAGGTACCTACCTTTTCAAAGATGGCTTAGAGAAGCCATAAGCTTCCTCTAGTCCTCGTCCTTGGACAAGTCAATCTTTAACAGGAGTTTGTATATGTGCACTAGTTCCAATGTATGCTCATAAGTGACTTGTTTTGACTACAAGTTAACAATTTGTACTATTGGCCTTATTGCAACCAAAATTTCCTTCGTTGTTGATGCAAGGGATAACCCATTTTTGAGCCCGTGTCTTGATTTTCTCTTGGAATGTGCTTGGAGAGAGCACCTTGTCATTTGAGTTTATTGGAGGGGGAAGCCCATGCTTTATGAGAACCTACATATGGGCTCAGATGTCCCCCATTGATTGTGCCACAGTTCCCAATAGAGCCTTACATTCTTGAAGCATTTTGTCCTTGTGTAGGACATCATCTATTTGTTGGGCGGCGGCATATCTACTTTGGATTCTTATGGCAACCAATTTTAGAGAATTAGCATTGTATAGTTGTGTGATAGCGACATGGGCATCATTGAGTATGGATGCGAGGCTAGGCTCCACAATGTCGATCTCCTTTTGCACAAGTGATTGCCAATACGCATGATAGAAGGCCTAGATGAGCTCTAGGGATCCTAGGAATAGTTTGAGCTCTTCAATCTTTGCTTGTAGTTGCTTGATTTCATCTTTTGCTGCTTCCAGCCTTTGCTCCAAGTTATTACTCTTCTTTGTGAGGCCCTTGATTGTCTATTTTGTGTAACCCTTTGGCTCTGTAGCGTGGATAATTGACTATCTTGGGGACTCAATTTTTGCTTTATGGTTCTCAGTTTTGTTGTCAAGGTAATGGAGGTTGCTTGTTCTTTTGCTATATGTGCCTTCAGATTTTCCATCTGTTTGCTTAGGAAGTCTATGATGGCTTACTTTGCTACACTCTCTTTTCATGGCAGCCTTAATGATGTGCATCTTTACATCTTGAAGTTGGATGTCTTCAACTTCTTTAGCCTTCTTAGACACTGTGGATACTTGGCTCTTAAGCGCTGTTATTTTTATCTTTGCTGCCTTAATGTTTGCTTTGCCTTCTTCATCTCTTCATCCTTCTTCTTGAATTTTCTCTCTTGGGCAATGAGAGATGAGCCCATTTCCTTGACAACTTCTAGAAGGAACTCAACTCTATTTTGCGTGCTAGCATCCTTCGCGCACACGTTCATTGCCTCCATCTAGTAGTTTGTAGGTTGCATCTAGCCTTCAGGCTTGTCTACTAGAGGAGTGAAATGGGAAAAATGGAAGGAATCTTGCATTAGATCATATTTTGTGCACACTCTTAGGTGTTGGAGCAACATCTTGCTTGGTCTTTCACTTGGTTGCATTTTGTTGGGATGTTGTCTCAATCCATTTGTTATTGGGACAAAGTGGGATCCCATATTATTGTTATAGCTTGTGTTAATTGGCTAGCCCTTGGGGAGAGTGTGGGAGCAAATGGGGCTACTTGTTGTGCATTAGTGGATGAGGCAAGTGTTTGGGGAGTGGGAAACTGCATAGCTTTGGGATGGAGATGGTGATGGTTGTGGTTGTTCCGAATCAATTGTGTGTTGGAATAGTATGGTAGGTGTTTGAAATGCGAGGTGATTCTCCAGTTGGCGTGACTTGACTTGTCGGAGCAAGGTATGGATAACAGTAGAGGGAATAGAAGTATTTTTGAGGTGGTTGCATGGATTTTTGTTGTAGAGAAGCTTGGAGTGCAACAACAATGGAAACATGGGGTGGTGAAAAATGGAAGGGGAGGAGTAAATTGGGTTTATGGGGAAGAGGGAGGGTATGATAGTGGTGTGAGGGGGTGAAGGGATTCTTTCTTGTGGGGACAAAGGGGGTGGTAGTTTAGGTGTAGAATAGGGTGTGGTTGAGGGAGCAATTGATGTGATAAGGGGAAGGGAAGGAGGAATATAAGAGAGAGGAGGAGAAGTAGGTAGGATACTTATAATGGAAGTTGTAAATGGTTTTTGTTGTGTGTCATTGATTGTGGGTTGTTCTTTGGCCTCCTTTGTCTTCTTCTTGCCCCTCTTCTTAGTAGGTTGGTCTCTCTCCAACTTTCACTTCTTTTGTTCATTTGAGTCATCATTGCCTCCCATAGATGCTTGGAATAGGCTCTTTTTTTGTATTGGATCTTTGGGAGTATGCCCTTGTAGCCTCAGTCTGTCCTTGGCTTGCTACCTCCTTGATATATGACTCAATTGTTTTTGTTTGGCAACCACTTGAATGATAGTGGGACCTCTTGTTGCTTGTGTTGTTGTAGCTTGAGATGTAGATGCCACCACTCGTGTTTAGGAATGGGTCCTTGTGTGGGCAAATGATTGGGATGGTCTCGTGCCATGGTAGTTTGGGTGGCGGTGCCTTAGATTTTGTTTCTTCTCCTTTTAAAGAGAGGATCTCTAAGTGTTGCTTTCTTTGTTGTGGATTGTGGGAAGATGTTAAGCTTGCACGCACCTTTTTATAAGCCGCGCCCCAAATGCCATCCTTAGGGATGTCATTAGACTTTTCTTTTGTGTGGCTTATCTCTTGGTAGAACTTCCACCATGCCACAGTTTATTCCGTGCTCCATTGCTCTTGCCTAAGAGTAGACCCCCAATCATTATCAATTTGGCGTCATACTCTTGCACCTTTGTGTGCTTGTAAGGTTATAGGGACTAAATTGGTTGTGTTGTAGTGGGCCACACATTTACAAACTTGTTGATATTTTCTTCAACTTGGTTACTCTTGGCATTTATCTTTTGCCATTGTTGGTGGGAAATTATGATTCCTCACCGCTCTTTATCTTTTTTAACCCTGCACCAAACAATTTGGTGGGATCAAAATTCCAATGGTCGTGGATTTTCTCTAGCTACATCTTTCTTAGCTTGACAACCAACACATCCACATTCCTTCTTTTGAGTATTGTTATGTCATAGCATGTTTGTGGAAGGGTATAGAAGGCAATTCGTCTTTTGTTGCGGTATTGAAGGTCTATGGTATCAACTTGATGCAAGATCTATTGAGTAGATACTCTAGGGGGAACTAGCCTACGAAGCTTGTAAATGAATCCAATGAACCCATATATTCTTATAATAGTATGGTCTTTGCCAAACAACCAATCTACTCTATGTATGACCGCAAGATGGTCACTCAAGTCTTGGCAAGTCTAGGCATTTCCTCGTTGGAGAGGAGGAAGAGAGTAGGCATTATAAAGTGCTCCATGAATGCATGGCAATTAGTACTTCAGTGGAGGGTTATCCATATAGTGATTAGGTCATACCCTAATGGCCCATGAATTTTTTTTTGCATTTACATTAGGTTATAGCTAGTAGCATTGGTGCAAGAGCATATGTACAAGAAGGGAGGGTAAATTGAATATCCTTGTGACTTCTGGTTCTAGCAACAGATTAACTGGTCTCTGGCGCTGTCTGAAAGGCTTACTTCCTGGCCTGAGCGGGATTGTATGCGTAATGATATGGAACCACTCATCCATCAGGAGGTCAAGAAACTATTGACAGCAGGAATCATATTCCCGGTGCGCCACTCAACGTGGGTCGCCAACCTAGTCCCAGTACGAAAGAAAAATGGAGAAATTAGACTTTGTGTTGACTTCCGGAATTTAAATAGAGCATCGGAAAAAGATAATTATCCGTTGCCATCACTTGATGAAGTGCTACAAATTGTCAATGGGTCACGGATGATGTCCTTTTTGGACGGATATTCCGGGTACAACCAGGTCCTAGTAGAATATGAAGATAGATTGAAAACGGCGTTCACAATGAAATGGGGAACCTTTGCCTACACAAGAATGCCCTTTGGGCTAATTAACGCAGGGGCCACGTTTCTGAGGGCCATGGACATCGCCTTCTGAGATCTAATTGGAAAGTGTATAATCATCTATATGGATGATTTGACAGTATTTTCAAAGAAGAGAGAAGACCATGTGGAGGACCTAAGGAAGGTATTTCCAAGATGCCAAAGGTATGGGATTTCCTTAAATCCAAAGAAATGCATATTCGGGGTCACCGAAGGCAAATTGTTAGGCCACCTGATCACTGAGAGAGGAATATTGATTGATCCTGAACGCATAGAGGCAATGTCGAGAATTCATCTGCCTACTAGCCAAAAGGAGCTGAGATCTTTCTTCGGGAAGATCAATTTTGTTAGAAAATTTATAACTAGTTTTGCTGAGATAGTAAAACCTTTAAATGAGATGTTAAAGAAGGATGCGAAAATGGAGTGGACCGCGCCAACAAAGAAAGCATTTGAAGAAATCAAGCAGGCTATCGTTGATGCTCCTATCTTGGTTAGCCCAGATTATATGAAGCCTTTCTACTTGTACTCCTTCGCATCAGAACATTCTTGTGCAGCAATGTTAACCCAGAGAACAGAAGAGAGGGATGAGCATCCCATAGCTTTCATGAGCTCACCCCTCAAGGATGCTGAATTGAGATACCCGAATATTGAAAAACAGGCCTATGCGTTGGTAAAGGCCATCAAAAAATTCAGGCATTATATCTTGAGGAGTAAAGTCTTCGCCATCATTCCTGATGCAGCTGTCAAAACACTCCTAATGCAAAATGAGCTAGGGGAGAGAAGAGGAAAGTGGGTCGCCACTATCCAAGAGTATGATATTGAGTTGCAACCGATGAAGCTGGTCCGCGGACAAGCTCTAGCTCAGACAATGGCCATTGAAGGGCCTGGCTTAGTGCAGCAAACGTATGTATTGACCGATACTTCCCCAGAAGAATGGTACTATGATATCATCGCGTACTTGATAAATCACAAGTATCCTGCACAAATGAACCCAGCACAGAGGCGAGCCTTTAGGCTCAAATGTCAACGCTATATGCTCCAAGGGTCAATTCTCCATAGAAGGAACCACGAAGGGATTTACTTGAGATGTGTGGGAAACGATGAAGCTAAGGGAATTATGGAGCATTTCCATTCTAAGTTCGGGACAGGACATGGAGGAAGTCAGGCCACAGCTTATCAGATTTTAAGAGCGGGGTACTATTGGCCCTCTGTCTTCAAAGATGCATATGAGCATGTCAAAACCTGCCACACCTGCCAAATTACTGCAACCCGTGAAAAGAATCCCGCTATGCCATTACAGCCAATCACGGAAGTGAAACCATTCGCAATGTGGGGACTTGATTTTATCGGCATGATAAACCCACCTTCTTCAGCACAACATCGATATATTTTGACGGCGACAGACTATTGCACCAAATGGTCTGAGGCACAGGCACTGAAGAATTGCACAACAGATGCAGTAATCAAGTTCTTAGAGGAGCATATTATCACCAGATTCAGTTGTCCTAAGGCTCTGGTTTGCGACAATGGTTCCGCGTTCACTTCATTAAAAATTTCAAACTGGGCATTCGATTACGGGATCACTCTGAAATTTTCTTCTAATTATTACCCCCAGGGTAACGGACTGGCAGAGTCCACAAACAAGAACCTGCTTAGTGTCATCAAGAAATTGTTGGATCAGAACCCGAGAGATTGGCATTCTCAACTCAGGTTTGCTCTATGGGCAGACAGGACAAGAGCCAAGAGGTCATTGGGAACCTCCTCATATCATTTAGTCTATGGGCAAGACCCCGTCTTTCCCATCCAACTGAGAATTCCGACACTCAGATTCATGCAGGAGTATCTAGATCCAGATGATAGAGTTCAGATTCGTCTTTCACAATTATTACTACTGGAAGAACAGAGAGATCAAGCTCTCGAAAACTTTGCTAAACACCAAGGGGTTGTCAAACGATGGTTTGATAAACGCGCAACAACGAAGTCCTTCAGAATATTCGACATGGTCCTATATTGGGATAAAGCCCACGAACGAAGAGGGGATCACGATAAGTTTGATAACTTATGGAAAGGACCGTACCAAATTGTTGAGATATTGGGAGAAAACGCATTCAGGTTAAAGACCTTAACAGGGGAAGACATCCCACTGCCCGTCAACGGGTAGTTTCTGAAACATTATTTCCGGCCCTGAGTTCCTTGATGGAGCTTGTTTGTATATAGTTAGAGTAGTTGCTTTCGGGTTTTGTTTTTGCTTTCCTTAGATTAGTTGTTTTTCCCGCTTTCCTTAGATTAGCCGTCTTTGCTTCCTTAGATTAGCCGTCTTTGCTTTCTTAGATTAGCTGTTTTCTTAGATTAGTTTGCTTTCGTTTCGCTTTGCTTTGGTTAGTTTTTGAATAAGGAGGGTGTCCCATTCTGCGAAAGGGGGTGATGTTGCTTACACGCACACGTTCTGGCTTGACCTCGCTAATGTATGTTGTGAATATTCCTCAGATAAATGTTTGTGGAGAATCTATGAATCCTAGATTAATTGTTTCTAAAGTATCTTGAGGTTAAGGTTAGTACTTGACTGGAAAGGAAGTCATCTATTGTGTCTTGACACCGAGTCTTACAGTTATCACATCTTACACACTTAAAGAATTCTCTGAGTCATTATGGTCTCCTAGGTGAAGTCGTTGGCTAGAAGGTAATCAAAAGTCTTGCTTCAGCGCCACTATAATGCTCAAGCCTAGGTGAGCTTCATTGCTTACAGGCCAAAGTGTGGAAATATATGAAAAGAAAAGAATATCAAAATGAATCAAAAGAAAAGAATGAAAAATCAAAACACTTGGCTTTTGGGTGTGCGGACATCTCTACAGGTGTACCAAAGAATCAAAATAAAAGAAATAAATCGCCGGAAGTAGAGAAATCTCTGTGAGATTATAGCAGATAACCTCGCCGGGGCTATGGACGCTCGCTGGCAGCGAGGCTCTATCCGACGATGCTTTTGGAGCTAAGATAAAAATACACTGGAAAGCCATGATGGAACCAAAGAATCATATTGGTCTTAAGAGACGAGAATAAACGCATTTGCACACACTTATAACTGGAGGATAGAATGCCTTGATACAGTCTAGGATTTCTCTTTCCTTTTGAGTACTCTTCTTGGTCAAGGGATAAGTTAGTCAGAGTTAATTCAAGATTCTGGATTTGAAGTGGGTACTATCTCTGGAACGTTCAGGAACATTCCCCACGTGGAGTCACCAGATGTTGTGACCTTTTCACACATCGCCCCATCGCAAATGGGGACCCCCAGTTGCCTGCTAGTTTTTAGGGTTTTGTCTCCTTGCAACGATTTCATGAGGTCATCACTTTGAGAGTTTCAAGTCAGTTTTTCGAGAGTCGTCCGAGCCAAGTCAATAATCCATGCTTGAATCAGTGCATAAGCGTCATGGAAGCGCTCAGAAGGCCCAAGAGACGAGGATCGCCTGTACTTTCGGCCAATTCTGACACTTCCTACTTTTTAGGGAATCTGCTTTTTTGCTTTTTTCGTTTTGGCATTTTTGGCATTTTTGGACCAAACGGGGTTCCCTATATTTTAGGGATTTTGCTTTTTCTATTTTTAGAAATTTCTATTTTTAGAAAGTCAACCCTGGTCAACAAGTCAACTTTCCATCTTTAGATCCAAAAATCAACCTAAAAAGTCAAAAAAATCATCAGAAAATCAAAGAGAAAATCGGAAAATCATTGAAAAATCTGGAAAAGCAAGCAAAAAGCATAAAAAAAATCAGACTGAAAATCATCAAATTCTAGAAAAATCAGTCCAAAAATCAGTCAGATCTGAGCAAAAATCACAGAAAAACCACCCAAAAGAGTATGAAATTCATGAAAATTCTGGCTAAGTTTGAAGAATTCGCCATAAAGAAGTTGGCCCTTGAAAAGAGGGACGAAGAGAAAAATGTCATGGACTATCCAAAGTCCGCCCAGCCACAAGAGAGAAGTGCCAAGACTCTTCAAAGTCCGCCAGCAAGAAGGATGGCAAGACTTCTTTGAAGTCCGCCCTAGGAAAGAGGGACGTCCAAGGTAGTGTGAAGTCCGCCATGCTTGTGGAAGGATGCCTCTAAAGTCCGCCAGCCTTGAGGATGCAATGTCTAAGACCCTTTGAAGTCCGCCCTCACTTGTCTAGAAGCTTGGAAAGTCCGCCCAAGCCTTGAGGAGCTTGGCAAAGGCCTTGGAAACTCCGCCACACCTTGTCCAAGAGCTTAAAGAAGTCCGCCTAGACTTAGAGGAGATTGGAAGGTGGTCTTTGAAGTCTGCCATACTTTGGCAAATAGGTTGGGAAGTCCGCCTAGGCATGTGGGAGAGGAGAGAAAAATTGAAAATTTTACTAAGTGTTTGGTGCCTAAAAGAAGAAATCCGAAAATTTCCCTAAGTTTAGAAGGTCTAAAGGGTGGAAAATCGAAATTTTGGCTAAGTGTTATAACATTTTCAAGAGGTAAAGTGCTAAGTTTGAAAGGAAAGTGCTAAAGGAAGTTCGCCATGGTATGAGAAAAGTGGAAAAGACTTAAGGAAGTCCGCCTGGGATATGGCAAAGAATAAAACGAAGTTCGCCTAGCATAAAAATGGAAGAGAAATTTAAAATCGCCTTTGTATGGATGTCTAGAGAAAATGTTATAAATTTGACAAATTTGGCCAGAGAAAAATGCACAAGGCAAAGAGAAAGGAAGGATCGCCCTTGGCCAGAAGGGATAAAATTTGTCAAGCGTCAAGGAAATTCGCCTAAGAAAGACATCCAGACAAAGACTTTGCCTAGAAAAATTCATCCGAGCAAGAAAAAATTGACTTTGGCAGAAGAAAATAAGCTCAGTGCAATTAAAAATTTTGCCATGGCAAGGAAAAATAAGGATCTGGCATAACAATTGTCGACGGAATGGCTTAAATTTTGACTTGGCTAGACGAAGTTGGGAATAAAATTGGAAAATAAACTTTTAGCCAGAGAAAACGAAAAAAAAAATCGAAATAGCCATGGGTCCAAAACGAACGGGTTGGAATAAATTAAAATATTTTAATAATTTATTTTCAACTACTCAAAAATTTAAATACCTTGGACAAAATCAAATTCGCCAGACGAGAGTTGGAAGAAAATAAATTGTGCCAGGCAAAGATAAAATCCGATGGGCAAAATTAAATTCGCCATGAATTTAAAGTTGGCAAAAATTAAATTGAAATTCAAGAATTAAAGATAAACATTTCAAGCAAAAAATCGAATTTTTGAAGATCAAAGAGATTTTCCTGGATAAGCTCGACACGGATTCCTTTTCGAAAAATAAAGGAAACTTGCCTGTTTGAACAAGAGAAGACAAATCAAGATCAAGAGAGAAGAAGGCAGTTGCTAAAATAAATTAAATTCTTCAGCATTGTAATAAGTTTCAGCAACTCATTTTTCACGGACACAGCTGAAGAGAAATTTGATCTCTCTCAAAATTCTCAGGCAGTTAATTGTTTAGTAGGCAAGATCGAATTTTCCAGAGGAAGAAGTAATTTTATGCTGAAGGAGAATTTTCTCAGAAAAGGAAAAGATTTAATTGCTGAAAGTTGAATTCTTCTGTGCAAGAGGGGCGCACTTCATCATTTGCTTTTTGAGCAAATTATCATAATTTAAATCTGATTTGCAGCCAGCAATCTTTTACTGAGGTTTGAAGTTCAATTGATAAATTCGCCATTCTTCTTCTATCTCTTTCATGTTGATTCAATTCTGGCTGAGTTTTCAACTTCATCCATTTACTTTCAGCTTGCTTTTTTCGCAGCAATTCAATTATTTAACAAGCTGAAAGTAAATTTTTCGAACCCAAGGCATGAGAATAGATTAATTTAAAAAGTCTTTATATTAATGTTAATATTTTTTGACTGTAGGTTAATGACCACGGTGGGCGAATCATCAAAGAAGGCTGCAATGAAGTTCGCCAGCAAAGGTGCCCAGCGAGAGTCCAAGATAAATTCAAAATGGAAAAATGTCGCAGACACCGATCTGGGACATGTCGACTTCGAAGAGTTCAAGAAAAGAATGTATGGGCAGAATGGACTTCCAACACCAATAGCCAGGCGGATGGTGAGAAACGGAATATTTCAGGCAGCCGGATTCCCGCCAGCGATGGATTGTGCAGAATTGATGGTAGAATGTGCTATCAACTATGATGCTCAGAAGAGGCAGATCATTGCACCTGACGGCAGAATTTTGGCACACTTGGGCGAGGTAGCAATTCAAGAGACCTTTGGCATCCCAGAGCATTCTCGTACTGTCTATAAGACCAAAGAAGAAGCCAAGAAGTTATATGGTAGCCAACCAGACTTGTGCGCCACAACTGTTAACAAGGCATGGCTGGACAAACCTAAGCCGTCAATAAAGAAGATGCCCAAGAGACCCCGCCGGACAGACTTCAAAGAAGATTTTGGGGACATCATCTTGATGCTGAAAAGAACAGCTGGCAACTCTCAGGGTATATTCTTTGAGAGCTGGATGTATTACTTCATAGACGAGATCACTTCTGGCGTAAAGATGTTCAACTGGTCACGAATGATAAGTGACAATCTCCACGAGCAGTTGATTAATCTGGAGGAGACTAAGTCTTTTCACATGAGCTCGTATATTGTCTACTTGTTGGCCAGATCATCTAAGTATCCAGGACTAATTTGCAAGGGCAAAGTTGGCAGCGAAGAAAACGAACTTAGACCTTACGATTGCTACCCACAACTCCAACTGAAGGAGAAGTCTCATTTCAAAAGGGTGCATGATGCCTTGTTAATGCACATTACCAGAACACTTCAAGGAGGAGTGCATCAAAGGCTGAGTCATGAGGCGAAGTGTTTAATCAGTAAATATGGGTCTTGGTTCATTCAATTCCCAAAATTTACGTATGTCAGGATTCAAGGGTTTACTGGAAATCCCTATAAGTTTCCCATTTATCCGACAAATCGGATGATCCTGCTCGAGGTCCTGAGGCAGCTAGAAGAATATCAAAGCATCCAGAGGCCAACCAAGAAGGCATTTGTTACATTCCCATTTTTCATCAGGAATATGTTGGAATCTTGTCCGTCCGCATAGGCAGCTGAGAGCGCCAGGTTGGAAATCCAGTGGTACCCATTTACAGCCTACAAGTCCAGGGTCAACTTTGACCCACATCATCATATCCGGACAGTAGAGGGGAGAAGGTACAGGCACAGAGTGGAACTGGAAGACTTCTGGGCTAATGCCGCCGATGAATACGAAGTTAGGAGACTATGGTCCAGAATGCCATTAGACTTCATGAGGACAATTGAGTTTTGCCGGGTGCCTGACCAGTTGCAGGACGATGGGAACTACATCCAGCCACGCTTCGAGGAAAGCCGACCTCTTCCTCCCATAAAGTGGTTAGAGCCCGAGCACTCAGACTTGGCAACCTTGATGAGACCAGTGACCAAATACTCTCAGTGGTGGGTTGACCATCATGTCGAGGAGATGAGACAGAGAAGAATAACGCTCACGTATGATTTACTGAGCGAGGCAAAATCGTATTCCTCCAACGCTGGTGCATCCCATCAGGACTTGGTTGAGATTGGAGAGAAGAGGAAAGAAATAGTGCCAAGTACAGAACCTGTTCAGAAAAGACATAAGGGAGAACCATCTCGTTCAGCAGCATCTCGGAACATTGACGAGCTGGTGGCTACCATAGATGAGTCCTTGGTTGAAATGATCATACCTCCTACAGTTCAAGAAGAAAATAATGAACCTATTCAGCTGGATGACGAGGAGCCCTCATCACCTACGGGCACAGAAATACTAGGTTCAGATAATGAGATGGAAGTCCGACATAATGGCTTCGAAGAGGGAATGATTTCCGCTCTCAGAGAAGTCGTGGATACTCCAAATGAGGAGGATGTTCCGGTAGAGGATGGGATTGAGCAGCCGACTATTCCAGATTGGCTGATAGAAAGGATGAAGATTCAGGCACCTGTAGAAGCCCAAGAGGAAGATGATACTGCAGATTTCTTGGCAAGGTTGGAACAGGTTGCAATCAAGAAGCTTGCCAAGAAATTCTCTACTATTCATAGGGACGAGACATGCAGTCGTTCCGTACACATTGCAGTGCCCACAGTGGACAAGCCACAAGGCGAGATCACCCCTCAAGACTATGCAATAACCACTGTAGATCTTGGCCCAACCACAAAAGCTCAGGAAGTGGAGGAACTAGACAATTCCGTCTCGACCATCAAAGCGAGATTGGAAAAAGAAGTGGCTAAGAAGAAAGAGTATAAAAAGGAGGTTGAACGCCTGAAGGAGTACATACGGCATCTGACTCAGCCACTCGATCGGGGCGATACGGTAGCTCCTCCTCTCCTCAATCCTTCATAGGGAATGACCAAGGATGTAGAGCATGGGATGGTCACGGCCAAGGAGGCTCAGGACTGGACGGTGAGCGAAGGAACGGAAGCAGCCTTGTTCATGGAGAGGCTAGCACTTGCCTATGGGCAAACTTCTTCTTTTCTTTCCAGACTTGTTGATATGGCAGAGACATGGGAATGTATTCCAGATATGCAGGAGAGGCTTATTCCAAGCCTTAGAGTCCTGAAGGGCACTCCAAGAGAGGAGTTGGTCGCTAGAAGGGTGATTGCTGCAGGAGCAGCGTATGATTTTCATCACTGGTTTTGGGCAATGACTATACGGAAAGAAGTTTTGGAGAAGGCGAAAGTGGATGGGCTCAGCATTGAGGAGCAGGTAAAGGAAATCCGGGAGAAAATTCATATGACAGCTGCAGAGGTGTTTGATCAAGAGATTGTCCGAGAAAAGGACATGCAGCTGGAGGAGTTGAAACGAAAGGTTCAGGAGGTTTTCTTCTCGGCTACTGGACCACTTCTGAGACAGGATTTTGCGACAGTGGCGAGTCTCTTGACCATTCAGAATGATTTTTTGAAGCAGGAGGCGGATTGGGCAAGCACATTCGCCAAATGTGCCGAGGACTTGGATGGATTGGAATTCCGGATTAGCATGCTGCCGCTTGTCACGATGGAGGAGGTTATCGCAGTCGTGTCCAGGTTCGTCGAGCGCAATGCTGACCAAGCAGATAGGGACGCCTCTCCTCGATGATAGCTCCAACTGCCACTTCACTGCCACTTTACTGATTGTTCATTGATTGATAACTCATGTTATTTTGGGCAACCCTAATTAGGGTTGGGTTGTAATAATCTTGGCCGTTGATATTGTTTTAATCTCGACCCTTCATTTGATTTTTGAAACTCTATAAACTGGTGATCTCTCACTTTCATTTGTGTGGAGACAGTATATGAGATTGTTGCATTGAGACTATTTCGAATAATAAAAGCTCTTATGCATGATTTGCTTTGAATAACTTTTATTGTTAAATAGTAAGCGAGGTTGCATATCTTCTTCCGCCATAGATTAAAGTTAGTATTAAGTTAAGTAGAATTTGCTTTGGAATATTGGTTAAGTGAATGAGAGATTGATTGTATAGATTCAATGGTGAAGTATTGCTCATACTTTCTTCGAATGGATGATTTGCATTCGATGCGTAAAGTTAGCTTGAGCTTATAATTGTGGAAGCTTAATTTCAGTCTCATTCGAGGCTAGAAAATCATTATCACACCCCTTGAAGATTGCACCTGCTTTGTGTATGTTGTCCAGCAGGAGGCGAAACAAAGTGTGGTTTATCCCTTTCACCGAATCCTTACTGTCTCTTAAATTCTTAGGCGTAGAATAGATTCCCCTAAACCCTTATCTTTTTGCTATTTTTTTTGAGATCCAAATTGAAGTCCTAACTGAAAAGCCTTTAATGATAAATCCGCCTAAGTCCCAAACTTGTGAAAAGTTCTTTAACGTAAGTCCCCTTGTTTATTACCAGCAAATCACAATGCCCATTGAGCTTATCCACACGTCAAGACCTGACAAAAGAAACCTTGGAATCGCCATATGATCTTCTCGCAATCTTAACATACACGGTTGTTTTTCAAGAGAGGATAGAGTGTCTTTGGACATTTTATTCTATGTGTTCGGTGGATGATAAAACGTACAGCAACAGGAAGCTATTTGCTTCTCTAGGCATTGTGATAAATCAAGCCATATGGTATCTTTTGCAAGAGTTCTACTTAGCATAGATAAAATAACTAGTTTCTTTGGAAACACCATTTTATTATCTATTAGGATTAATAAATAGGCTACCATACTACATACATCTTGATTATCATATTGAAAGCATTTAGGGATTGTAGGAATTCAAGGGGAGTTGTGTAGCTATGCTAGGGGTAGAGGCTCTTCACAAAATCCAATTGATTAGGCATTTTCTCCTAGGTATTGGCCAAGGTTCTGACATTGCATTTGAAGGAAGCTAGGGGAACTCCTAGCATTTTGCTTATCATTTCTCTTGAATGCATTTAAACTAGGTTGCTCTTTCCTTCCCTTTAATGGTGTCAGAGGAACAACTTGGAGCAAGTGAAGATCATTTCTAGGCGGTGCACAATGGGGACAAGAAACTTAGGCTGGTGGGAAGTTTCTATTATATTAGCATAGCCTCTGGGGGCATGTGTAGGGTTTCTCTCAAATGGAACTTTGCGGTCATGGAATGTGTTGTCTCTAAGTGAGGCACTTGGTAGAAAAGTGAACATCACTAATATGGTTTGCATTGTTATTGACTAACTTAGTTATTATTGTATGAGAATAGGGGACACAGTTACCTAGTTTGGCCATTGCCTTGTTTGGATACATAGTTGTGTAGGAGATGTATGGAAAATCCAACTTTGAAATGAGTTTCCCTCTCTTTGATGGTGGAATTGGGATTGAAACCTTAACTTGCTTTTGCTTCTCCTTTTCCCCATGGTGGTAGACCTTTGTTGGTTTCTTGCCTTTGCAATTTGAGTCCTAGTGCAATTTTGTGCTTGTGACTATCTTATTAAATGCTTCTAGGGTTTGTAAGCTCTCAATGACTCTTAAGTACTCTCAAGATTGTTGGTTTCCAAATAGTAAAATGGCATAAGGCATTTCTATTTATAGAATTTTAAATTTGAATCCCCAAGACATGTCATTAATTCTACCATGAAGGTACTTGGATTGGGCCAATTCTATAAATTTGAATGGCCCATTTATAATTGGCTATGGATGATGACCTAGCAATCATGTAGATTTGTGTAGTGTTGGCACGTGCCAATTTGTTGTGACCTGCAAATTTCTTTGTGCTCTGATAGGGCATTGTTCTATTTTGGAATGGATGGTAAGGATCCATTGAGGAAGCTTGATTTGATGGCCTATGGGGTTTTTAGCTTTTTCTTGTGGTTGAAATCGTAGGGAATAGGAGTTGTTGGATTAGGGTGATGTAGTTGGATTGATGGCACACATTGGGTTATTGGTCTTATTGCAGTTGAAGGTAGTTTCTTTTTGGTTGGACTATTGTGATTAAAACATTTCAAGGATTTGATGGTAGCTAAGGCTCCACTCAACAACTTTCAAAAGCTTTTTCTAGGATTAGCGGCTATGATATGACAAGATCACCAACTAGTGTTCTTTCTTGGAAAAAGCTTGCCATTATGCTTACTCTTATGCTAGGTAAGGGATTTTATGAGAGGTGGGACAACATGATGGATTCATGTAAGAACACCCCTTATATATATATTTTTTTGAAGTTGGTAAGCAGATTAAGTTTCACCATAAGACCCAACAATAACCAATCTTAAACACAGTTACAAAGTAGCTATGATAAACAATGAGAAATATGTTGAGATAACATTGATAAATTGTCATATGATATAGTCTCAAATTACACATGTAACAAGGATGTTCACATTCAGTTAACAGGACTTACTACATATAGTATGCAAGCATGAAATAGCAAATATGTACTCAAATTAGAGTATTATTTGAAAGCCTCAAATTGTAAGAGGCTGGTTACAAGACACCTGTGGTCACATCATCATCAAACTCCTTCATTCATAACATATGAAGTCTCCCTTCCTCATGGCATATGGAGTAAAGTTCATTCACCACCCAACACTGCAAGAAAACTCCAAAAGAAGGCTGATAATGACTGAAATCTGCACCTATGAAGTTTGCCCCTGTGACTGAAACTGTAATTATGTAATGTCCCCTTCTTGCCCATAGTTCAGTCTGGGTGTCCATTAGCCTATTCCAATTCCCGTAGGCTAAGTGGATTTGGTTAGGGGACTCAGCGTCTTGTGATGAGCTTTTGTGGGTTTTTCTGGGTCCTTTCTAGCAGAATGGCTATTTTTAGTAACTTACTAACTTTAGCAAGTTCTAGTTGGATTCCAATTGGGTCAGTTTGGTGATTTGACTCACTATTTTTAGTACTTGGTCTTGGCTCAATTCCTCCAACAACTCAGTGCAATGCTTTCTATTTACCGCATTGGTGATTCCTAATGGTGGTGAGATTAATATTTGATTTATTATCACTTAAGTTTTATAATGTTGCTTTATAACTTAAGTGAGGGGGGTGTGGGTTCATGAAGTGTACCCCTTGACCTAGTAAGGTGACGTTTTTAAAAGAGGGTTAGTGTTCTTCCTTGTGTGGCGCCTAGAAGGGAAGCTATGCCTCATAAGGTGGGACGCCTAGTTGGGGCTTAATGTCATTTAAAAAAATGAAAACTGAAATTTTGGAGGCAAAAAGATGGACACCCCTCTTGGGGTAATTTCATGTTAATTTCAAAAAGGTGAAATGGAGGGAAATGAAATGAGAGTTGCCCTAATTTGTCCCTCACTCTATAAATTCTCATTTGAGGCTCTCATTTGCATATCTTGGCTTGACGACATAAGGTTATGCTGCTGGATTGTTTCCAGATTTCTATATTTGCTGGTTGAGGACAAAAACCCTCTTCTTGGTTGCTGGTTTCGGTGGTGAAATGCCCACACTAGCTGGTTGGAGTGCTGTTCATCACATTTTAGGGTTTTTTTTTGTAGTTTTGGTGAATTTTGGAGGTGAAAAAATGAAGATATCTTCGGTGTTTTGAGATGGGTTTTGAGTTTTGGCTTGGTGTGTGGCTCATGCGATTTTGGAGTGAGTTTGCAGCTGATTACATGCATTTTCTGAGTTCTGATATACTTTTATGAGGTCTGAAACTTGCCATTTCTGAGTAGCTGGGAGGCGCCAAACATCTCCTATCTCCATATGATGGAAGTATATTGATCTGGGTATTGTTTCATCAGTTTTCTCATAGCTGGGCACTTCATTTTGGGCATTCATTTGGGGGTTTTTGGTGAAGTTCTGATTTTTCTAAGCAAATTGCCCTTCTAGGGAGCTGCGCCATGTTTGGTCTTCACTCCATGTTCTAGTCAGCACTTTTTGATGTCTGCAAACTGCTATTTAAGGTGTCTTAACAGGTCTGATATAAGTTCTTTAACTTCTGATTTTTGATATTGAGATGAGTGTTATTAATCTTTGATGTAATAACTCTATATTACCTTGCAAAGTTATGAAATTATCCATGTATTTACTCATCATGATGAATGGAAAATAAAACATTCTGCATATCCGTCTTATTCTACAAACCAAAAATAAAATAAAATTCAGGGGTACTCATTATAGTGGTATTAGAGCTCAAATTAATCCTGCAGGCAATGGGTAATGAACTTCTATGATCATTAGTGACAAAGAAAGAAGGTATCTTGAAAGACTAAGGAAATGAGAGGAGGAGGATTTGTGGGAGCATTGGCCTTCAGAGAGGGAAGAACAACACTTTGAAACTCACTTAGTAGAATCAACAAACTTAGAAAATATGGGTGATAGGGGTGAAAGGGCGGATAGGGATCATGTTGAACTAGATCGAATGATGTTTCTTTTGGATGTTGTGGTTAGGGGACACTAGGAAACCAATCAGTGGCTTGCACAGTTGGTTGAAGGGTTGGCTCACATGGGAGTCAACAACGGAGGCAATAATGGACAGGGAAATGATTTGGGCCAACGTGGAGCAGTAAATCAACATCATAGGGCAGCCATTGCTAGACTTCTCATGCTGGTTTTCCCACCTAGAGTTGAACCACAACTAGAGCATGAGCTCACATTGATTGAAATGCAATATCAGCTTAGACAAGATTGGATTGATGCAGGCCCAATATTCTAGCATGAAATATCTCTTTGAGATTAGATAGATATCAGGATGAGGCACATGCCCAACAGGGGTCATAAAGAGCATCATAATGACTTGTGGAGGAAAGTTGGGAAACTTAGCCTTCCTTATTTTGACAGGTCCTGTAAGACTTCAACGAGAGCATGGGTTCAAAAGGTGGACACATATTTCAATCTAAACCCCTTGCGTGAAGAAGAATCCATAAAATAAGCTGCTATACACCTTGATGGAGTTGCACACGAGTGGCGGCATCATGGGATGATCACAATGGGGCATGCTCAGATTACATCTTATGCAGAGTTTACTGAGAGACTCATAGAGAGGTTTGATAAGAAGGATCCAAAACTTCATTTTAAGTAGTTGGCATAGTTGAAACAATGAGGTTTTGTGGATGCTTATGTTGCTGATTTTTAGAGGTTATCGGTCTTGGTGATAGATATATCCAAGAGGAGGCTCATTGCTCTCTTTATAGATGGGTTATCCGATCCCTTGAGGGGGTGGATTAAGGCATTCAACCCACCTTCTCTACAAGAGGCCATCAAGAAAGCTAGAGGCATGGAGTCTTCCACTTCAAAGAGCAGATTTCACTCAAAGGGATTTTCACATAAGAAAGACAAAGATAAAAAACATTTCTCAAAAGACTCTTATCAGCCAAAGAAATCAGTAACAAGAATTGATAGTGAGACACTTAATGACTTAAGGAAGAAGAATTTGTGCTTCACATGCAAAGAACCTTGGGCTTAGGACATAGGAGTGCAACCAAAAGGAAGGTGCATCAAATAGAATACTATTCAGCAGAGGAAACTACACCAGAAAAATCAGACCAATAGAGGCAAAAGTGATTTCTCTTGGGGTAATTTCATGTTAATTTCAAAAAGGTGAAATGGAGGGAAATGTAATGAGAGTTGCCCTAATCTGTCCCTCACTCCATAAATTCTCATTTGAGGCTCTCATTTGGATATCTTGGCTTGACGACATAAGGTTATGTTGCTGGATTGTTTCCAAATTTCTACATTTGTTGGTTGAGGACAAAAACCCTCTTCTTGGTTGCTGGTTTCGGTGGTGAAATACCCACCCTAGCTGGTTGGAGTGTTGTTCATCACATTTCAGGGTTTTTTTGGTAGCTTTGGTGAATTTTGGAGGTGAAAAAATGAAGATATATTCGGTGTTTTGAGTTGGGTTTTTGAGTTTTGGTTTGGTGTGTGGTTCATGCCATTTTGAACTAAGTTTGCAGCTGATTACATGCATTTTTTGAGTTCTGATATACATTTCTGAGGTCTGAAACTTGCCATTTCTGAAGAGGTTGGATGCGCCAAACATCTCCTATCTACGTG